>JANRGW010151854.1:0-53603 GCA_024733675.1 Psilopsiagon aymara
TGGGAGTTGCATTCTTTCGATTCTCCTTCCCATCCCTCCAGGAGCAGAGGGAAGAAAAAGGGGAAGTGAGTGAACAAACTGCGTGGCTGATTTATGGCTTAAACCACAACAGGAGCCAATTACTTTTATATGACATTATATTTCCATATTTATCATTACTTGTATACTTACTAATCACTGAATAAGGCAGTACTCTTGAGTATAATTCAGGTACAAATACAGCAACAGAATAAAGCTCCTACAAACTCTATGAAGGATCCCACAGAACAGTTACTAATCATCCCTAAAATACCAATTCATAATTTGCAGTATCTCATAAAATTATAGCCTATTTTCTAAAAAATTAAATGTTTACATGAATTTATAAGTAAACTACAAATATTACTTTTATTAAACAGCATGTGAAGAAAGTCTGATTTATAAAATATTTGAAATACATATGTCAGCAAGTTAATATTTCAATTCATGAATGCAAATGTTATTAGAAAGCTGACACTAAAACTAATTTTTTCTACTTTACTAAATTAAACGCAATGATTATGGTATATTTCTTTTAAGGTCATACACCTACCAATAAAAGCATCCAAAATAAACCCTGAGATACATATACTCTGAAAATGAACATAGTAACCTTATTCATTAGTACTGTAAGCACATTATTTTTAATAGTTAGCTATTACATGCAAATAAAGAGTTTTTTATGAATATGCAGAAGAAACATAATATTCGTGAACAGGCCTCAAACAGTAGTTTCAACAGAAATATTTCAGAATTGCATTCCTAAATGAGCTGTAAAAATTCTGGAAATCTCTAGTTTGCCAATAAATCTATTTTGAAACGTCAGATGTTTCACAAACTTCAGTCCCATGGGATTATTTGGTTCTGGGAATGCATTGGTTTCATTCACTAGTGATTACTTGATAACTGTCTGCCATTTATTCTTTCATTTCCTGGATAACGTTGTTCAATAACCTCTTTAGAAGCAGACCTGGCAGTATGACATACAAACACAAAATTTCTTAAATAACCAACTCCTCCAGCACTAGGTTGTTTGTGCACTTTACTTGAGACTTGCACTGAAAAATAGAAGCTGAACATCAGCATGAACTGACTTCCTAATGTCATTACACTGAGAAATGAATTGAATCAGAAATGAACAATTCATAAACACAACTCAGAGGTTGACGTCTGTTCACAGTGAAAATGATCTCTGAGCAAATGGCCTGAATAAAGTCCATGGATATCCTAAATTCCCCCCAAATCCTCAGCACTGGTGATGCAGTGATTACAAAGCATGGCTGGGATCAGTATGTTGTGTTTCTGAGTCTATATGTTTGATCTTGTCCACCAGGCTATAATTGCCTTCTGAACTCCAAGACTGAATTTGCTTTTTCAAATGAGACGTTCTTCAAAAGTGACTAAATAGGATGATATGACTGGCAGATCTTGTGACATCATTGTCACTTCAAAATGTTCCTAATGGATAACTGTCCCTGTCACAAAATGGCAATGTGAACCCTGGCACTTGCTCTGCCTTGGTGAGAGTACCCAATGGAAGACTGGTGGACCCTTGTGACAGTTCACAGCCTGCACCTTCCCTGTGCACAGCTTCTAGAGCTGTCTGTGATGCATTTCACAAGCACTACATTGACTCAAATGATTTATATTTAATTACAATGCATTAGTTCATCTAACAGTATTACTATTATTATTTTTCAATAGCCATAAATAAAACATTTTAATTATACAGTTTTATATACCATGAATACAGAAATAACTGAAAGTCAAAGAATACCCATTATATCATCTGAAAGCAAATTCATTAGCATTGGTTTAGAGTGGTTGCTAAAAATTGCCTTCTAGATATCCTGCTTTCAGACTTCTACTTTCCCTCAGTGCATATGGGGCAAAGGATTAAATCTGAACTACACGCTGGATACATTTAAAGTGGGTGGAATCTGTACTTACTATGCAAAAGTTTGTATTGTTTTAATGAGACAACATTCTTACATTGGAAATTAATGGTACATTACTTGACCATAATAGATGCGTTTGTAGCATATGTTTTCAAGAAACATCCCTAGACATCTTCCAGAGGAATAGTATTAGTCATACACTGCAATTGTACCTAAAAGCACCACTCAGAATTTTAAGCTAACATTGGTAGGCCCTGTACAACCATGTAAGATGGCCAAAACACAAGAATCAGGTGAACTTGGTTCACTGTAAATGTACAACTACATCCAAACTAGAAACAGGGATCATTTCTGTATTCCTGAACAGGGTTTTTTAAGTACAAATTACAAAGTGTGCAAAAGCACCTCAGTGAAGTCCTTTGGACTTAGGAGATGCTGTACTGTACGCGTACTACAGACCCATTAACAAACAACAAGTAAAGCAGCAGCTTCCAACGAAAGATGGTCTAATGCTATTCTATATGGCATAGGTGATGCAGGCAAAACTGCAACAACTGCTTAGGTTCATCCATCAGGATCATCCTCAGGGGGAATGATTCCTAGACTACAGCCCACTTAGAGGAAAGGTGAATGATGGAACATAAAAGAAGGACTGCCAGTCGTCTCATTAACCAAACATAGGCTCACTGGAAAGTCATTCTTTGGAAACCAGTCATTTCAATCTGACAATTCCTAGAGCATCACTGTCACAAGTATTTCTCTTTCTGGTAAACAAGATTCGGTAGCAAAAACTAGTGAAGGATCTTCGAGCAGAAGTTAAGGTCTACTGTGTACACATACAGTATGGAAAAGTGGTTTGTTTTGTGTCCCAGATGACTCAAGCTGAGAGCTTTTTGTTTTAATTGTTATTTTTAAATCTGTAAAATGTTTCAGTATTCAGTCTAATACTGGGATTTTATTGGTACTTTATACATTTAGCTCACAGACTCTGGATGCACTGTCAAGAGCCTAATTTTTTTTTCCATCATAGCTGAAGCTTTTACAGCTGCTTCCTCTACTATGCACTTAATGTTTTGTACACACTTCCATTTGAGAAAGTAACTGGAAAGCAAATCATAAGCAAATACATAAAATTGGCAAAACTTGTCAATAAATGTAAGAGTTTGGTTTGGAGCAAAAATAGATCTTCTAAATATTGTGTTATATATTCAGCAAACTGTAGTGATCTTAAAAGCCATGAGCATTGGCAAAAGCTAAGAAAGGCTATCAGACATGCAGTTTTCAACCTTGACAGTGTATCGGGACCCAGGCTTGCAGTCCAGATAAAAGCACATAAAGAGACTCAGAAGAGTACAAAAACCATCAGTTCTTAATGAGGATTTTTTTACTGTAGGATTAAGTGTTCTTCCTTTTCATCACAGAATTTATAATACAAACACAAAAAAAGTCACCTAATCTAGCTCTGGCAAATAAAGGGACAAAATACATTATCATAGAATCACAGAATAGTTAGGGTTGGAAGGGACCTTAAAGCTCATCCAGTTCCAACCCCCTGGCTAGAGAAATATACTTAGTTTATGCACAAGTAGTATTTTCTACAAGTTGCCACAAGAGATGGCTTGATACTGTAGTCTAACTATATACTTTGATTCACCTGCATATTTAATATAAACACATGGAAAATAACAGGTCATTGTTGTTTGACTGATCTTTCAGTCTTCTAAGAGGAACCAAAGGATAGTAACAGGAAATCAAACCGCCATCAGAAAACTTTCCATACATTAAGTCTTCCATGGACTGCATACAAATAATACATCTAGACACATGGAAAACTCCAGTAACTGTGATGTCCTGATCTACTCACACTTTGCTATTAAACAATAATACTATAAAGAATTTACAGCCAGCTACTGTCTGCTGTGGTGACACTGACTTGTCTAGAAACAACTTATACCACCTTAAGTTGGTGGTACTTGAACTTCCAATTTACAAATGAGATCCCAATTCATCTTGTCAGCAAATAACTTAGATAACTTCTAGGGCATAAAGATTGTCTCACACACTCAGAATGAGTTGGTGGCGTACCACAAAATAACAACCTAAAGCCAACAGTGCACTTCTTCCACTGTCTGTCCTTAAGATTTCCTGAACCCTTTGTGGTTCTGCTATGGATGGTGATGCTGCTGCAGTGCCACAGGGGTATACCTGCCCTAAGGCCAGAGGTAATTTATTCAGGAAACCAAACTTTCTCAGGTTCATAGTGCTACCCTGCTGCTAGAAAGCAACACAATTGAACTGAGCAGATAGATAGTTACTAACGTACTTTGGAAGCATTTGCTGTAACTGATAAGGACATACATTTTCTTCGCAGTTCTTAACTTAAAACTTATGATTAATGTAAACCAGCCTAGTGTTCTGCTTTTGCTGCAGTATGTGCAATTCTCAGCTTATTAAAATGAATGACCCCATGAAAAAGCATTAGCATTTGGCAATTTGGGGGATGTAATGAAGCATAATTAGAATGATTAAGAAATAAATTGAAAGAAAATAGTTAAATGGTCTATGTGTGAAACCCAGCAGTGACACAGGAAGCCTGCAGAAGGCCTCAGCTGTCATGTTATTTGAGCCATTTCTGCAGCCCCCAAAGCTGGGGAAGAGTGACTGATATTCTGCTAAACATATCAGTTTGTCAGCTGCTGCCCACCAGAAGCCTGGGGGTGAGACATAAAAGGACCTCTTACATTGCTGTAAGTAACGTTAGCTGCTATGCGGCAAACACTGCCTGAAGAAAATTAGTGTGCCTGGGTTTCATCAACATTTTCACTAGAGTCAATAACATAAATCTATGTAATCTGAGCAGCTCAGTGTTATAGATAGTGTCTCACATTTCCAGATTATTTCCTAATGCATTCACGTGTTAGGTCCTGATTTATCAAGCTATCATCTACTCAAGCTGAGGACTTGCTTTCATGTTTTCAATGAAAGCTCTGCAGATAAGCAGCACAGGAACTGTATAGGCAGCAAGTAAATAACAACTTCAGTAAACATGAACTTGTTTAAGTCTGTGAAGGTCCATGAAATGTGAATACAGACAGAAAAATGGCTGTTATTGTTTGGCAATTGCAAAATGCAACCAGAACTTTTTAAAAGCATACCAGTCTAGGAAAAAAATGCTTCATGAGATATTCCCAGCTTATCCTAAATTACCTGCATCATGAATGGAAGAATGAGGTATGAAACCTAAACTGCTTTCTCTGGCTTATTTCTCGTTTGTGCGTAAGAATATATATGGCAGGAATGAATGAAGCAAAGATTTTAACTCAGCAACATACATCATTAAAAGTGAAAGAAGGATAGGAAACATGTATATGGACCTATCTGGTTCAGAAAGGCTTAGATAAAAGTGCAGTTATTTTGACCATTTCACCAAAATACAGAAGCAATACTGCTGTACACCTATACCCACAAGTTGTCAAGTCATTCTTTCCTGGCAAAACATCTGATGACTCTCTAATAATGTTCAATGAATAAAAATGCTGTGATTCAAGCACAGCTATAGGCATTTGTGTTCATTTATAATAAACAACCTCACTTAATTTTATATATAGATGTATTAGGAAAATTCCATGCAGCTGGAAAACACAAGAGAAGTAATGGCCTGACACTAGAGTCAAACCTTTCTGCAGTATCATCAGCAGCAAATGCAAAGGTCATTCTCTTCTGGCATTGAGGCAGGTTTCTTATTGATTGTTTTTGTGCCAGGGGAAAAAAAAAAAATCAGATTAAAATAAAAAAGTTTCTTAGTCTCAAGCAGAAATGAGAAATAGCTCTTAGGGAAAACAAAAGAAAGGCAATCAAAATTACTGTATTGTGCCAAATGCAGGCAGCTTCAGCTTCTTTTGAAAGGTCCATTCATGTAATCATAAAAGGAGACTTTATAGCAGAGGTACAATAATACTGTTTTGTCTAAAAATAGGTCATTAATACTAATATTATATGAGATTAATGTTGTCACATAATTGCTTTGTTCTACTTTGGATTATTTTGTGCAAATGTCTGTTTCCAAAAAAAAAAAAAATAAATTCAAACAACAAAGCAACAAAAGGTCCAAACCAACTATCCTACATGCAAGAAAATCATCAAAAGGAAGCCAAAACTCTCCCTGTATTTAGGCAACATGCAGGGTCTCTACCTGGAGTGCTCCTCTGCTCTTCACTTGACAAAGTGCATTGAATGGAAATCTCTGTCAACAGTAAGGGAATCATAACTTGTAGGGTATCTACTCTCCTTGTAAAGAGCCATCTTTCGAGAGGATGATTCTTCTGGAAATAAGATAGCAGTATAAACTGTGCCACAGAACTGTTTTTTCCCCAGCCACAATCTCCATTTTCATCCTGATGGTGTGAAAAGAGCCTCCCCTTCTTCTTAACAGCCACACCATTTAACCTGCAAAGGATACAATTATCATTGGCAATTGGCAATGCTTAAAATGACTTGCCTTTTTCAGGTGAGAAAAACCCTACCTTAGAGACATTTTCAAAGCAAACATTAATAATTAGTGCCACTTACAAGATAAGAGAATTTTACTTCAGCAATTAGCAAGATATCCAGTATGAGTGAGATCCCCCCTATTTAGAGCATATCCACAAAGCCTGTAATTCTGAAAAAGAGCATGTAAGTGAGAATTCAGCACTGATTTATGGCTTTCTGTCTGTCCAGAGATAAACAACAAATGCATTTGCATTTAAGTTTGCATTTTCAGCCAGGTACCAAAATCTAGCCCAGGATGGACAAAGGCATATTCCCTCTTTTTTAGATTGGGCTCTAAGGAGTAACCAAGCTGTGTGTAAAATGCTGTCAATGGGAAGTTCGCTTAAATCCTTTTTTGTTGCAGGCTGATTTTTCAGGTATAATTAGCTTTCAAAAATTAGTTCATTAAAAACACAACATCCTCAGAATTCCCAATCTTAACTGTAATGGATGTCCTGAATTTTAAATTGTCTGAAATTGTATATAAGCAGCTAGTGGATTTTTTCTGAAGTATTATTACCTCACCCAATTCTATGTGAATTTGGTAGCCGGTGCCTTTCAGTGTTGCCTATTTTTCAGTGTCAAAGATTAAATTTCTGTGTATTTACTCAGTCAAAATTCTTCATATTATGTCAAAAATACACACAAAGAACTCAATTGCACAAGTTTACATTAATTTCATTATGTGAATATTTAATATATACAAGCACATCAGCAGCTAGCATTTTTATATAGAATCACAGGCTGGACTGGTTGGAAGAGAGCTGGAAGCCCATCTAGTTCCAACCCCCTCCCATGGGCAGGGATACTTTCCACTAGACCAGGTTGCTCCAAGCCCTGTCCAATATCGCAGAAGAGTATTTAACTGGAAAACATGTCTGCTTCTTCACTACCAAAAATCTTCTAAATATGCAGATTTTTAGAAGTTTTAATTATGTGCACATACATTATGTGTGTAGCCATGTTTTTGTCAGATGGATTTTAGGAAAACGCCAACATACCAACACAGAAATTGAATTCTACTACTTAGTCACAGGTTTTAGATTTTTGGTTTGGGTTTTCTTTTTTGACAGAGAACATTTAAGGAGTTGAAGGTAATTCATAAGTTGGTGTTAATCAAGGATGCATGCGATTATCTTTCCAATACATGTCGAAAGAGTTACACTTCTATATGATGTCCGTTGAAGTGTGGTATTGCACATTGTCTTTTATTTACAGGTTAACCATGGATCATTCATGCTGCACAACTTGTGCTATAGTGTATTGTGTTCACAGTGAGGAAACAATAATTAGCTAAGTAAGGAGCACATAAACATAGGTACTACAACTCCTCATTAATGCGCATTATTCACAAGAGCTTGTAGTGAAAATGCTAGGATCAGTAATCATGTTTTCAAAGGGATTATCTCAACAAATGTTCTGCTGCCACACTGCAACCCTTCACAGAAACCCTCATCTGAGAGAAGTACAAAACAATTTTGTAACCAAAGTATTAATGCTGCAGCACTTGCATGTCATCTACAAAGCCCTTTGCTGATAGGTGATAACAAGGAGAGAGGTTGCAATCCCAGCCACAAAGACCTGCAACCAAAAATTTATTACAGGGAACTGGTGAGGGAGGGATAAAAATAAGAGAGAAGGGGGCTGTTCCTGGACAGACAAGGTCAATACTTGTGAATTGCTTCCTTCTAACATGTTAGCAAACTGCAAGTGTGCTCAAGTATTAGAAGAGGAGAGGTTCAAGTGGCTTACCTACAGTTATAAAGTAGGTGTCTATTTACTCTGTGAAAAACCTCCAGCAGTTTTTTTTTAGAGGATGTGGACAGAAAAATTGTTGACAATATGTAACTCAATGCAGAAATGGAAGGGAGACTTCTACTATGTCCTGTCTCCGCAGCAATGTTCATAAGCAAGCTGTTTAGCAGCACTCCACAAACTTCACAGGCCACTGCTCAAACTGCCCTTTTCCTTACCTTTAAATAATAATGTCATAATCAATATCTCCATCCTTGACAGTGTTCAAGGCCTGATTGGATGGAGCTTGGAGCAACCTGGTACAGTGGAAGGTATCCCTGCCTGTGTCAGTGGGCTGGAACTGCATGAGTTTTAACACCCCTTCCAATCCAAACTGTTCTGTGATTCTATTAATAATATCTAATTAAACATCACAATAAATTAAGATGAGCAGAAAATTCCATTTTATGGATGATCTAGATATTTCTGAACTTTATTTAGTTACGATTTGATTTTTTTCCCAACTCTCTGACACAAAAAGGTTATGGGCTTACAAACTCTTGGCTTCTGTCCTTTAAAGAAGTTGCCAGAAGCAGAGCACAGCAGATACCACACAGGTCTTCATGGTTCCCACCATCAATTTGCCATAGTCCAAGCGCTACGATGAAAACTGCCGCTTCTCTAAATGATAAATCCTACAGAAAATATTTTTTCTGACTATGCTTTGCAATATTATGTACATAATTTTTTTAAGGCTGAGATGTTACTTATTCTGATAATGTTTGTTGGTATTATAAACACCTGATAAACCATCCTCTGTGATACTCATGGACATCACTACTGTAATTAAGCACTTATATCTGCCAGAGATGGGTAACAAGCTGGAACGGTAGCTGAACAAATTAGTGTTCTAGTGTGTTTATCCTGCTGCATTCAAATGACTGCAGGTTTTTTTGCCTGACAGCCCCAGCTGGGCTGGGAATCAGAACCATTGTTTATATTGCATCTTAGAATTTCTAAGCTTCAATGTGCCTGATGAAATGATCACTCTTTCAGCAGAGAGGCTGCCTTCTCTTAGTGAGCTGACACAAACTCCTTTGCTCTTGCAGACCCCAGCTAACGCTGCCTTGGCATTTTGTACCAAAGCTGTCTGGGGTTGTAAAGAGTTACCTCAGGATAAGCACTGCCAGCATGGAGTCAGAGTGAAATCGTCGCTTCTTCTTTAAGGGTTGTTCTTACCCTATGAATCAAGACATTGTAATAAAATTAATCTTTTCTGATAAATTGTCTGGAAGTTTGGCACTAGCAGACTTCCTCTCCCTAATGTATATTGTTATTCTCACATATGAAAAAGAGTGCAAAACACTGACTTTCCTTGTTCAGCTACCTCCAACTATGTGCAATTTTATTCACAGCAGAGAACTCAATGAAGAATGAGCCTTTCTTCTATGAGACTGTCAGATACCACTAAGTACTAAGTATTTTTTACAAGTCGATCTATGTACAGTCCTTTGAAGATATTTTGTTGTTGTCATTGTTGTTTTAAAAAAGTATAATTCTAAGGGGGAAAAAAGAAGAAAGGATCTGTTTGTGAACTCACTGATGGTAAAGAAGACTGGCTGTGAAGCTGGCATCTGCTTCAGAACAAGGACCAGTAAAATGCAGGCTTGTGTTTTTCATACTCTGAGATTAAAGCCACAGCCTTTTACAGCACCAGCAGCAAACCATGGCCAGGGATGAGAACAAACTGTTGTTATAAAGACTTTGTTTCCTCAGATGAGAACTGCCCTAGAAGATGCACTGAAGAGACAGAGCTGCTCTCTGCCTCACTGAAAACTCAATGTTATTCTCATGTACCTTCCATCTCCCCCTTGGCATGGTAACTGAGAAGTCATAGTTCAACAATAAACCTAGACAGATGGCTTCATCAGGAGCAGGTCCCCATGCTATATTAGATAGGGCTAAAAAGCAGCGTTCTGAAGTCCAGGTAAATCTACAGAGCTTAATAAGGTCCAGAGAACATAAAACCAAACAGAGAACATCAGAGTTAAGCCTTGAACCCTGAGTGAGATAACAGAATCAAATTTTCAAGTGACGTCTTAGACCAATTTCCTTTGCACTCTACAATACCTTTTTTGCAAACAGACAAAAGGAGAAAATATTTATCAGCTCAGCTTTTTAAGTTGGATGTAGAAATTACAATTTGTTTCCTCATGGAAATAAGCCCTCTCTTTCAAATGAACAAATGTTAAATCTGGATCTAAACCTTTCATATTCATGTGCATTTCTGAGACAAAATAGCCAAAGTTCAAATAAATCAGAAGCATAATAAACTAATTTTCTTGACTGACTAGACATTCAGGCTGCTGAGGCAAGAGACAGTCATTCCTACTATTGCTGTAGCCATCTGTTTCCCTGTGTCTCAGAGCAAGAATGATGCCTGATTAATGCACTTCATGCAAAAGCACAGACTTTACAAGAAGTGACCTGTAATTATTTATGAATAATTGTCTAATGAAAATATTAGTCAGTCTATTAATGTGGAGAAAGTACCACTAACAACATCAGCCAGGTCAAAAGTGAAGGCTAGTGCACTTTTTCTGACTGTTAAGACTTAGTACAGCATATAATGTCTATGCTTCAGTGGGTTTAACATTACTTGTGAACCACTGTCACTATGTCAGAGACTACTTTCCAGACCACGATTATAGACAGTATTACATAAACAGTGAACTTTCCTTTCTGCAAATAGAGTATCTTAGAACATTCAGCTCCCCAGTGCAAAGTGATGCATAGACCCAAGCACAGAGCCTAGGACTGATGCAGAGAACAGCGGCGAGGAACATCCCTTTTCTTCCTGTAGCATAAACATCGGTCATTGCCCATACTGCCCTGCATTAAGCATAGCCTTGGAATTATTCCTACTTTGTTCTTCCAGTGAAAGAGTTCACCAATGAGCTTATGGAGAAATAAGGAAACAACAGGATGTATCTGTATCTGTGTAAGGATTTATCTTCTGAGTTGTAGATGATCTCTCAGCAGCTAGGGTATTGAAGGAAATGGACAGCAAAGGCAGGGTCAGCAAAGAGGTGGGAAAAGGAAACAGGAAAAAAGAAAAGGAAAGGGATGTGCTGTAGTGTTCATACAGTAATTTTAAAGGCTGCTAGAAACTCTCTCAATCCAGCCAACATCTGCAGTTACTGTGATAAACTACCACAGTATTTGTGGCATTACCCAATTAAATCTTCACAAGTCATTAATGTAGCTGATAAATGGTGAAGCATTTTCCCTGTTCCTGAGACTGTTTATGTGCCACGGTGGCTTACATCAATTCTGCTGCTCTATACCCGGGCCTGCCTAGCTGTGGCAGTTAAGAACTGCTCCACCTGTCGCACGATTGCCAAAGTACATCAGCAACAGTTGTATCTACACTGATGTGCAGACCAACCTGGATATCATTCAGGGTTAACTCATTTTAAGTCAAAATAGCCATGCATCCATGCTATTACCTGTTAGGAGAGTCCTTAGAGATTGTGTTTGAAGGGGAAAGTCAAAGTTATCCTCCAGAAGATGTTGTTCTGACCAGTAGGTACAAATAGAGCTATCAGACACTCCATTGTTTCTTGTGTAGTGACATCTTATAGGGAAAGATACCTGAGAGAGTAACTCAGAAGGATGGAAACAGAATCCTTTCCTACGAGAGCTTCAGCATGGCATAGACAGATTTGATCTGGCATTTGGAGAGAGAAGATAAGAGTGGATCCCATAGAAGCATGGTAATATGAGGATAAAAGCTAACAGATTTTTTTTAATTATATATAAACACACTCAAGGTAACAAAATAATAAACTCATTCCTTTTTTATCCTTCTTGCCCTACCTGCAATCTGCCATTAGGTGACAACTGTTTTTTTTCTAATTTCTAGGCTTAAGGTATAGCTCATTTTCTTCACAGCTTTGGCCAAAACGCTCAATTAATTCCAAATACAACATTCTCTTGTGTAGCATGAAAACTCCTCATAGGGGCCTGAGTACATCAAGTTGATGTACACAAGTCAAGGAGTCCACATACAGCAGTATCTTACAAATGCAATCAAGCTGAGTGAGTATTGAATCAGCAAACTAGAATGCAGGCGGTCTATATCCTCCCATCTCTGACCCACTAAGCTATCATTTTCTCTACTAACTGTTCCTTGAAGTCAGAACTGCAGTGAAATTTTGCAGTCACTCACTAAAAATGATACAAAATGTAATGAAGCTAACCCCAGCAGAGTAAGTGAGAGGTAAGTAGGACTCTATAAACATAGTGAGCATACACAATTGAACAGATGACATTTGCCTGCCTGTTTTCAAAGGATAATCTGGAATGTAAGTCTCTGTCGCATCCATTTGAACACTGTTGTAAGATTGTTCATGCAAGATGAGCTAAAAGTGCTCATAAATTATTGGTTAGGATGAAAAATGAATTCCCCAAACACACCAAACTCTGGAGATAGCCCATCCAGGGAATTTTGATAGGGATCACAAGCAATAAATTATTATCTAGACATTCAAAAGCATGTGTTTTCTTACAACACTGAGTGCAGCTTTCAGCATTTGCTGTAATTTTTTGCAGCCATGGCTTTTTTTTGGCTCCTTCTACAATTCATATCAGTAAAATACTGTTTTATCAAACAGACTACAAAGTGACAATTTTTCTTTTACTGTCAGATATAGAAAAAATTATATGCAAAATAATGCTTTTCCAATTCACTCATATTTTTTCCACTGTATTATCTCAATTCTTCTGCTTTTATGCTTTATGAAAATTGCAAAAAGGAAACAACACATCCTGCAAGCTTTGCAGTGCTAACCTTTTATTGTCCTGTGTTGCTTTACTGAATTTCAGCAAGGAAACCCTTAAGTCTTTCTATCAAGCAATGGTCCTTATGATTCTATGATTCTACGTTTACTTTCAAGTTGTTTGCAAGGCAAACAGAGTTGCAGAGGTAGTTTTAAACCTTTCTGTGTAAAAACTAGAGAAGACTGGCTCTTCCACAACTAATGGCCCAGCTAAAATATTATCCAGCAATGATATAAAACCCAGAGAACTAATTTACTTTTGGATGTCATGGGCCCTGAAGGACTCATTTGCTAAATAGCTTGTGGGAATAATTAATGCCAGAGGTCATGTGATCTTTACATTAAAATGTCAGGAAAATAATTTCCTGGGAATCTCATTAGCACAAAGCAAAATAGTGCGCAATATGATCACCCACATTTTCCAGCCCAGACTTTCATTAGTATTTTAGTTTATTTATTTAAATTTGATGGGTTAAGTATATATATAAATGTGAATTAATATTTAACTTTATAAAGTATTTAATTACCATACTTGAAGACTATTTACTAGAAAAACAAGTAGATAATTGAAATGGTTGCTAATCAGCTACATTTTGCTGACCCACCCAAAAGATGGGGAAGAAAACATGATACGGTGCCTATGATACATAGGAAAAATATGACTATTTATTTCAGCCTCACAAGACTTTTGGAACTAATTCAATAGCTTATGCACCCCTTCAAGGAGAAGCCATAGGGAGGGTGCAAACATGTCAGGCATCCAGGCGTTTTAATGTGCACACTATTATAAATATCCATCTTTAAAGCTGGAAAGTCAAGAACACCAAAGTTATGAAATACCAGAGTGAAGTCTGGAGTGTCAGTTTTAACTGAAATCATTGTTTGGACATATTATGCTATACTCTTTAATTACATGAGCACATACTGTTTTTCCAACAGAATGCCTGCCTCAGGGCACAATATGGATGTGGCTTGACTTACTGAGCAGCTAGTCAATATTTTGTGTTATTCTTGTTGTTTGAAGTGCTTTATTTACTCCATGCTACTCAAATCCATCTCTGAAAACCAACATTACTTTTCCCACAGTTTTTCTTGTGGTGTCCTTTGGTATAGCATTTGATTACTTCATAAATATTAATAATCTTATTTTCACAATGTATCTGAAAAATGAGAGAATACTATTTACAGATCACATGCTTGAACTCAGGAGGAACTTTCTAATTTGGAAGTCGTGTTGTTACAGTTCTGATGATCTAGGGGAGACAAGATTTGCAGGAAGAGATACTACTATCCCAGGACCAGATAGCTACTTACCAAGGACAGGTTTACCTCACTCTAGCCTATGAAACTGTTTGGCTATTTCCAGTTTCTGCTTGTCCCTCTTGAGCTGGCATTATGACATATCCTCCTGCCCTGTTTTTACTTAGTTGTGTCCAATTACCTCTTGCTATTTAAGCTCCTATCTCCAGTTTAGCTTTCTCTTGGTCCTTACTGTAGCCTAATCTGCTGCTCCTGTCACTTGCTTCAGTTCATGTACTATGAACTCTTTTCCTTGCTCTTTCCTCTGTGTCTGGACTAACCCTCCTCCTACTTTTGCCAGTTTTCATTGTCCTTCATAGAATCACAGAATAGTTAGGGTTGGAAAAGACCTTAAGATCATCTAGTTCCAAGCCCCCTGCCACAGGCAGGCACACCTCACATTAGACCATGTCACCAAAGGCTCTGTCCAGCCTGGCCTAGAATGCTGCCAGGGGTGGAGCACTTAAAATTCTCTGGTCAGTCTGTTCCAGTGTCTCACCACCCTCCCAGTAAAGAACTTCCTTATATCTAACCTGAACTTCCCCTATTTAAATTTGAACCCATTACCGCTTTATCTCTACAGTCCCTAATGAAGAATTCCTCTCTGGCATCCTTGTAGGCCCCCTTCAGACACTGGAAGGCTGCTACGAGGTCTCCACACAGCCTTCTCTTCTCCAGGCTGAACAGCCTCAATTTTTTCAGCCTGTCTTCATATGGGAGGTGCTTCAGTCCCCTGATCAGCCTCATGGCCCTTCTCTGTTTAATTTCTCAAATAATAATTTCTTGGTGACCATCATGCCTACACTCAGCCTCAACAGCAGATCCACCCCAGCTGCTATCATCACTCCTATGAGTGCAGCAGTTACAAAAATCAGTTGTTTTCTCACATATTTAGATGCATCTAATGAGGCATACAGTCAATGCACATTGCTAAAATAACTCAAGAGCTAGATCCTACATAAGACTTAGGAAGAATTTACCCTCACAATATCTTGCCCTCTTTTCCAGCATCCATGAAGGCAGAAACCGCCCAAGTTTGGGTCTTCAGTAGCTCAGTTACAGTACAGAAATAATCTACGCAATGCGCTTTAACTGTATTGAAACTATCTCATCAAAAGTGTAACAGAAATTTCACCTAGGCTAAGGATCACAAGTATGGTGGATATCTCTGTATGGACCTTTCACAGAATTCTGTATCCTAAGCATCAAAGTTCTACCTTAAACGGTAAGGCCACTGAACTTATGGTGTGGCTGTTCTCTCTTAAAGACAGAAGTTATCTATGACAAAGGCTGTCCAAAGTGAGAATAGAACAAATCTGTTCAGGAGGAAACTAGGCAGTGAGTACATTAAGAGAAAGACAAAGCAGCTCTGGAAAATATTAAAGAAATAACAGATCTGATTTCTAAATCTTCTCTTCATTACAGTGGAGAAATAAAACATAGTTACATTATCTCAGTAAGGTTATATTATGCAACTAAAGTAAAAAACCTCTGCAGAATTGTTGCTTGGAAAAACAAATCCATTTCTATTCTGGGCATAGAAGTTCTTAAACCTGCAGAAGATTTATAAATGAACTTTGTCTCCTGGACAACTCTTTTAGAAAACGCAAAACAGAAAAATTCCCTTCACACAAATAATCTTATTAAGCAAGAGAAACTCCCACACAATGAAAAATCCACATGACCGGGCATTGTCTATTTTGGAATTATGCTTCTTATTCCATCCTTTCTTACTAAAACTAACATTTTGTTGGGGGCTGTATGTCAAAGTCATATTTCATCTGTCTCTGCTGTCTGTTCTTTCTGGCATAGATTGTCCCATGCTTAGAACATGGACTAATGACTCAAAACTTGACTCTCACTTTTGGCATTGGTAGGGTTTCTGATGCTATCTCACATTGTCAAGAAATAATGATGGCTCTAGTGCAAAGCATGTTTCAAAAGTGGTGGATACAACAGGTTATTTACAGGTATGGTAACACAAAACAATTGGTTTCCTTTTGTATTTTTATATAGTAAGATCTTGATCTCTGTACTACTGAAATTTTTCATTGTCCTAAAGTAGTAACTAAGTGCTGAAGTTAGAAGTGACAATGTTTTACAGGCAGCCTCTAATGAAATTCAGCAAGCAAAGGCACCATTAAGGTAAGAAGAGACTGTCACAAACTAAAATCACAGTCCTATGGATGCATAGATGTTATTATTGATAAACAGTTAGAATTTTCACCTCTTTAACAAGAATAGCTCCAGTAAGTCAAGCATTTGAGACATATAACAAATGTCAGTGTACTTCCAAATGACTTCATTAGGAGTACCTCTTTTTGTTATGATGACAAACATTTAATTATCCACCAACATATATGGACCTACACACAAGCACCTTTATATAGAACTTACAGGGATTTAAGAAGACTACTTTGGCTTGAGTACAACTTCAGGAAAAAAAAAGCAAGTATTAAGGAAATACTTGTTCTTCGTGAGTTATTATGCTTGTTTTACATGCATAACTCAATAATGAATCACTACAGAATCCTGATCACATCTATTTACCATATTCATACACACTCATCAAATTATATTTCAATTTGATCTAATTAAAATGTTTCACATTATTATGCTTTTTAAAAAAGGTGTCAAGATGAAAACCAATTGGTAATGTCAAATTTAGCCCCAAGTTCACAATGCTATTTCCAGTTTTTTTTCTGAATCATTTTTTGTGGAGCTCCGGCAATTTTTTTAACTTTGATCCCCACAAGAAATTTAAACTCAGATGGGAAATTCACTCTAGTAACATTTTCAGAGTGTAACCCCCAGTAGCCTTAAGAACAGAGCCAGTAATATCAGAAGCACTGTGTGGGTAACACACTGGAGGGAAGTGATGCCATTCAGAGGACCTGAGCAGGCTGGAGAGGTGGGATCATGCAAACCTCATGAAGTTCAACAAAGGTCACATGCAAGGTCCTGCCATGGGTCAGAGCAATCCCAAGCACAAATATAGGCTGGGAGAGACTGGAGTGAGAACAGCCCTGAGGAGAAAGACTATGGCTCTTGGGTGACAAGAAGCTCAACATGATCCAGCAGTGTGTGCTTGTGGATCAAAACCCAACCGTGTCCTGGGCTGCATCATCACCAGAAGGTCAAGATTCTTACTAAGGAACAGGGCAAGTTGAATGGCTCCTTACCATCCTTTTAAATAGTATGATTTGACTGTGGAAACATCTGAAAAACCCTTCACTGGGGGATTGCTCTCAGGACTGCCAGTCTTAAGTGTGACAGATTGTTGACAGCAGTAGTTAATAAACTCCTTGCTGTGGTCTTGCACCCTGAGAAGTAGGAAGTGATATAAAGAAACACCAGTAATAAGGGGGAATTTTATTTTATAGCCATTGTCATGTAAAAAGCATACTTCAGCTCATAGAGCTTGAGCCAGTCTCACCCTTCCAGTTACAATTATCCACCCAGATATAGGCTGCAAGGCCATAAACAATATGCACAATTTCCCCTGGGAAGGTAGAGCTGCACGCTCTGAAATTAGACCGTTCATTCCATAACATCTCATAAAGCTTTTGAAGTATAAGAGAAACTAATGGATTCGGACAGCACTGTTGGGTATTCCAGATTGCACTCCACCACTATTGCTTTTCTGCCTGTTTGTCTCCAAAGAAAGTGTGGCCGCAGCTACCGTGTGTTACATGGCTCTCCTAAAGGCTCTCAGACATAAGCGAGCTTAATCAAGAGAAGTGTGAAATCACAGCAAAGCCAGTGCTTCCTGTTTTGCAGATGGTTAGCTGCCAGAAAGAATCAGCCCAGACTTTAATTGCAGGGCTGATGAGAAAGGCAGGCAAGATGGGAAAGGTACATGTTATGGTGTGGGCAGATCATTGCATAACAGTGAGGCTGTTGCACACGTGGTCCCATATGAATCAACATGCTCTAACAAAAATGGCTCCATCCATGTTTTGCCACACTCCAGAAACAGAGAAACAGAAGTAAGTACCCCAACTGTTTGTTCTCCCCACTGGATGCTGAAGATAACCAGAGATCACTAACGTCTGGGGAGGTCACGTGGATGAATTAACCATATGGTTTGCTTCTTTTAGGATGAACAGATCAGCAGAAAGCAATACCAACAGCAACAAAGATCATGTGCAGCACAGACAACAGGCAGAGATAGTGCCTTGCATGTGTCCAATCTGCTTTACTTCCATGGGGCCAAACTGCTTTACTGCGCTGGTCATAGCCTCACTGATACAGAATCATAGAGAGCTTTGGGTTTGAAGTGACCTTAAAGCTCATCTAGCTCCCCATCTAGCATCCCTATCTAGCCCCCTGCCATGGGCAGGGACACCTTCCACAAGATTAGGCTGCTCAACCTATGCCTCGAACACTGCCAGGGATGAGGAAAACTTTTTTGAGTCTGATCAAGAAAGCATAAGACTATTATTTGAAACTTACAAGGAACCTCCTTCTTTTAACTTTCCCCAAGAAGATACAGAGCTAGTCAGGTGCACATATACCCATACACTCACATACACATGTTCACGTATATTAATACTCATGCACTAGACACACATGTATGTATCCTTACAAAGAAACACAGGGTGGTGGGTTTTTTTTCTTTATGAATAGATATTACCTTAAGGCAAGGAAATTTCCTATGTCACTCTAAGAAAATTTCAAAGAAGGAATTGCCACTTGTAAAGCCATGTACTTCTAATCATTGTCTTGCTTTTCTGCATGGGCTGGTAGTGACAGTCGTGCTTGTAAGTGTACCTCCCTGGAGCGAAGAGGTATCCCTGAGTCTCTATGTTTCTTTAATGATGAAAGAACTTACAGAAATACGATACCAACTGCCTGATATGGAAACAGGCAGAAAGGAAGTCAATAACCACCAAGATAGTTGAGTGAAGTATAAAATCCATACTTCACTGAAGTGTCCAAAAATGCTTTAAGTATCACGACCCTGATGTTCACATTGTAAAAATCAACCCCACAACCAAAGTGCTTGAAAATCAAAGTTTTCGTTATCTAATGAAAGGATGACAACACATGAAACAAAATGTTTGTGGAAATGGCTGTAGGCATCATCAGGCATCTAGCTGCTTCTGTGGGATTTCTATAAGAATTTATGTTTCTATATAGGTTATATTACATGGGCTTTCTACTTCTATAATGCAGATGGAAGGAAGCTGTGCAGATAGCAGTGCATAGCTATTTATGTCACTAACTAAAGCCATTGGTTTTATAGCCTACCTTAAAAAAAACACCAAACAAAAAACCAAAAACCACACACACACAAAAATCCATAAAATAAGTCACCTGGATTATGCAAACATTTTGAAGCAGAGCACATTATTTGAAAAATGGCAGAGGAAGTGAAATACTCAAAATCTGTGCAACATAAAGGAGATTATCTCTGAATAGGATAAATATATTTCCAAAAAGAATATGTCTCTTTCTAAGAAGACAAGCTGGAAGCTTCTAATATCTAAATAGAGTACATATTTATTTAAGGATTTTGGCCTACTCATATGAGGGCTAGGAAATCTTAACCAATACCACTTCTCAAGAACATGATCTGCTGTTATAATTGTTGCTTTTCTCAGTCTATAAAAAGAAGAGGATCGGTATCTCTGGAAAGGACTATTGACTGAGAATTCAGCAACGTACCCTCACAAACTTTAGACATTATTTTTTCTGTAAGCAGTCTACAAATTCAGCTCAAGTCCCAGTAACAAAATAATGTTTTGGATAAAGTAAATTGAAAAGAAAGAGAAATATTAGAACACAAATTTTCTCTACTGCTTTTTAGAAATTTCAGAACAGGTCATCATCATCATCTCCATGATGGCACCTCAAAGTCAGAATCTAAAGACTGTCTCAAAGCCTATTTAATATTAGAATAAATTAAAATACCCTTGGAACAAAAGAGCGCCTTTAATATTTCAATGAAAAGTAGACTATCATCACTACGGCCAAAGATGTGGAATGCAATTTCAAAATTTGCATTGTATTAGACAATACTTGCAATTCCATAGAGGAAAATAAAGGCTGTGATGGCATAGTTGCAAGCTAGAATCCATCTGGACTTTCCATTTGCAAGTTCTGATTAAACTCCGTCATAGAAGAAAAGCTTAGAAAATAACAAATCATATGTTTACAGTTGTGTGTGTTACACAACCTTTATTTTCTTTTTCTCCTGGAATGCACAGATGAAGTAACAGATAAATGGCTGGCCAGACTTCATTATGAAAGTCATATAAATTCGTATGATTTGTAAAATCCTTTGTCTTGGCTACTTTTCATACTTGTCGTAGAGGAAAAAAGTGCATTGCACTAATATTTATGCCTCAGATATATTTTATGATTGTCCATTTGATTGGCCCCTTCTGTAATTAACAGCTAGCATGCACTTTTAACAAGGAATGAAAATAAAATTTGAATGAAACTCTGGAGATTTGTTAACCTAAAAACTAGGGGGGAAAAAATCTATTAGTTGTTTCTAAACCAGGTGAAAGTACTGAGGTATCAACTGAAAGTATTAACTTTACCCAGACACATCTATAATGGGCAACTGCCTTTTGCAACTAATACAAACAAAATATATGGAAGGACAGTAAGTCTCACTGAATTAAAATGATGTGACACTTTACACACTGCATGCTAAAACTATCTGTTAGATAGACTTAGAGACCAGCTCCACAACAGTGATGAAAACACCAGTAATCAAAACATGTACATTTACACAGGCTTGTAGAATTAACACACTAAGCTTTGTGACTGCTGGCTGAAGCCCTCGGCAAGTCAATAGGGTCTACACAGAAGTTGTGTAATACAGAATGAAGATTTTCCTACATTTAGATTGGCTACATTGCAGCTAATTCCTAGGAAAAAGAAGTTGAAGCTATACAAAACAGTAAGAGCAACTGGAACATATTTGTGACTACAGCTGAAGTGCAGGCTATAAAAGCAACCATTCAAAGTGATTCAGTTCAAATTTGCCCATACTTTTCCCCAAATTTAGGAATAACCCTTTATTAGATGAAGTAGAAAAGGAACGATAGAATGAAAATGACAGCCCTGAAAGGAAAAACTGTCAGTCAGCAGTCTACAACCATCAAAAGGACATCTCAATCAAAGATTCAGCAGATGAGACTATGATTTTCTTTGTACTCATATTTTCCCTCCAATTCTTTTTCATAGTGTATCATTGCAAATAACTATGATTCATAATTAGCTTTTGATTACATTACCAGAAAGGATAATTAGAAGATTGGGAGGCATCCCTCTACAAAGAATTTTTCAAATCACGATGTGACATTTTCTGGTTATCCAGAAATTTTTCTTTGGCTTCTTTGTATCTGTCACTGCCATAATTCTGACTGTGAAGAAATCACTTTTTGTAAAGAAAGTAAAATTTAACCTGAGCTGTGTAAGCACATGTCTGCAAAGCCTTGATCTGAAGGGCCTAAGTCTAAACCTACATGACTTACTTGCAGTGTGCTTATTCTCTGACACATAGAAAATGTTGAGTTACCAAAAAATATACCCACAGGGAGGTGAGCAATCAGCCATCTCACACCACTTGCACCTGATCAAGCACATGCAAATCACCACTAACGTGGTGATAAAACAGTAACAACATAAAGCTTGGTGTATGTATGTAGTATGTATGCGTGTATGTATGTAGTGCTTGAGAAAAGCATGGTGGAAAACCATCACTGCCAACCTCAACTGCCATCCCCTCCCCTTCTGCCCTTCTCTTTAACTTGATATTTAGCCAACACACAGGATACTTTTAGCAAACTGTGGTGCCCACTTCAGGACACCTTGTTGATGGGATGGAGACCTGCAGTAACTGAGCCAGGCAGGCAGAACTGGGTGCTGGCAGGAGAGTCTATTGTGGTATTATCAACTAGCTCTGGTTTCAGCTAAGTATCACAGTGAAAAGAACATGTCACCTGCATTAGAACTCGATGAGCAGATTAAAGAAAAACAGAAATAAAAATAATCCACTCAGAGTATCTTTCAGCAGAAAAAACCTTACTGTCTCCTGCCACAGGTGCAGTCAAACTTCAGTAGGCAACATTTTTAAGGAGCCCTGATTGTCTAACTCCTTTTAAGTTCCTAGACACAGCTCTAGGAACACCAGAAAAGGAAGCAGGTTTGTGAATTCCCTGCATCCAGCCTGTTTCAGAGACTGAAACAGCAACACACGAGTGAAGAAGTGATGAAAACTGCCTCTTCCTATTTGTGGAGCAGAACCTTAGAAGTCACTGCTGCAGCAGTACCTGCTTTAGCCCAGCCTGCAAGTCAGATCCTGTAGAAACACAGCTGGCGTATCTCCTGGCACCTTTGCATGTTCATAATCCAAACAGTCTAGATCAGGGATGGGAATACCAAGATGACAATATCGCTCCTTCTGGTCCAGTATGAATCCATATTCCCAAGACTAAAGGTGGCCTTGCTCCCTGTTATTTCCATAGAGGCACCATTATTATTTGCATCTGATAATAGTCCCAAGAATACATCTACAAAATCTATAGCAGCTGTTCACTTGTAAGGAACAGAACAGCAGGGAACAGGAACTCTTCACCAGCATCACTGGAAGATTAAGGTATAACTATTTCAAAGAGGAAAATGGTTTTATCTTAATTGAACAAGTTTGCTAATTCCCATGCAAAACTGCTTTACTGACAAATCAGGACTGCCTTGTCACTGAACTATTTATTTTCCAGTTAACAATAAATAAGACTTTGCTCACACAAGTGTTAGGAGTTCTTTGTATATATCAAGGGGAAAACAGACTTCATTGATGGATTTACATACTTTATTTACCATTAGCATACATTAGTCACTGAGAATGACTATGCATACAATGCATTGCACACAATCAATTAACCTGAGAACATATCTTTATTTTCACAGAACTTAGGTATTAGCCCATTAAATTACTGACACTGATGTTATTTATGATATTACATATTTGCAACCATTATGAAAACAACCGGTACAAAGGATGAGGATTTTCAGTGTTACAACTGTGACAGATGGTATTTAAAAGTAAAATAAATAAAATAAAAGGCGCCACTTCTGATTCAGGAAATATTTGATCACCAATGTTCTCACATTCAGCAGGTACCATATCACTGGAAACTCAGATGAACTCAGGAGAAGTATTTTTATCCATACATCCATCCCTCCGTCCATCAATCCATCCATCCATCCATCCAGCTTTACTCATATCTCTGCACTTTGGCTAGATGGTTCTTCAGTCCCATTCAGCACAGTCATTCAGGTTAATTTGGTCTTTCTTTGAGCGTCACCAGTGTGTATGAATACAAGTATCTAGCCTATAGATTAACTTTAAATTCAATATTCCTGGGTTATACATGCAATTTTTCCATCTCCAACTGACCATTTACAACATTGCAAGTCCACTGGTAGCACTGGAAAGGAATCTGGGAATAGAATGAGACCAAATGAATGCTAGTGGAAGAGTATCTTTTTCTCAGCATAGTATGTCTCTTTTGAGCACTTACATGGTTGTTTCCCTTCCCTCCACACACTTAGTAATAAATAGCTCACAGCATCACAGAGATGTGCTGGGTAAATGCTGCAAGTTATGAGGCAAATTTACTGCCTCATAAACTCACAGCCAAGTAAAGCTGTCATTTGCAAGAACAATTAAGTCATCATTCTGTTCCATGGAGGGTATGGGGTATTCTTGAAACCTGTAAATTCACAGAAAAAGAAAGCTGGTGATATGTTCAGAATGAACACTAACATTTTATTAAAATTAAATTCACTTGCAGGCTTCAACCCTGCATATATTTTCTTTGTTTCTCATGATTTGCAAGCTAGCCACTACTCCTTATCATGTATACTATAAGAGGCAGAGGAAACAAGAGTACCCTGTGACTTTTTTTGTTGTCTGGGCCTAAAGTATACTCTTGAAGTCACACTCATGAGCTGTTGCTGAAGAGAGAGGGAAAAAAGGGTGGAAAAAAAATAAAATTGCTATCTCTGAGCCATGTAAAGATTTGGCATTTGGGGGTACCATAAAAATTGTTCCTGCGGCCTGAATACTGTCCAAATGGACAGAGGTTTATATTATAAAACATTTCTCTTGCATAACATATTTTCACCATTCACACATATAAACCCAGAATAGCATCTTTAATCTTCAGGGAAGCAAAAGATAAAGCTTCACAAGGCAAAATTTACAAGAATGCCCCATCCCTGGCAGTGTTCAAGGGCAGGTTGGAAGGGACTTGGAGCAACGTGGTCTACTGGAAGGAGTCCCTGCCTTTGGCAGGGGATTGGAACTGGAGGGGCTTTAAGGTCCCTTCCAACCCAAACCATTTTATAATCCTATGCTTCCTGAAACAGTATAGTAAGTCACAGACTCTTGTGAATACTGTAGGTATGGAAAGGTCACCACCTGATTATGTATTTTCCAAAGAATGGATCCACAAACAGTATATATATGCTGCACTGTAGCAGCACAAGTCATTGATTCCCTGAGAATCTGAGTCCTATATGACCTTCACATTTGACTACAAGAAACATGTATGTGCATCTTTTGCACACAAAACTGTAGATACATGCTTTGCAGCTATCTTGCTATATGTTAGGTGAAAAAAATACATTTGAAAAAGATTAAAGAATGAGGCTGAATTGGGTCATTGAACAGGAGAAAGCCTAGTTTGTAATTTAAGCAATGCTGGTTCTGCCATTTTAACTTGGACCAAGGATGCAAACCTCAAATCCCTTGCTGTCCTCACCATCACAAAGCTGACCCACATTTCTTGTTTAATTAGAAGTGAGCTAACTGTACTTCCAGGTAAGGGAAGTCAAACTAAAGCTGCAGAAATGGCTCATATCCAAGTCCTCTGCTTTTAGGCAATCTAAGTGCAACTTTTTTGAGCCATCTGGTCTGTGAGCTTGAGTTAAAACTCAAGCAGAGCTCCTAAGAGTAGGGTGGATAAAGTCCTCATTTTCTTTGGTGCCACTGAAGAGATGCAGTAATGTGGTGTGAAGTTACATGACATCTGCAGCTTCCGGAAGCATCTACACAGTATCTGGATCCCACCCAGTACTGCCAGCTCTGCTAGTCCTGTGAAGTGAAACAGAGAATCACAGAATCATAGAATAGGTTGGAAAGGACCCCCAAAGGTCATCTAGTCCAGCCCCTCTTCAATGAGCAGGTAGCAATGCTGGAAAACTTCAGAGGGAAAAAGCTGGAGTAGATAAGCCACATAGTTTCTGTCTGAGGAAAAGTATTATGAACCCCAAAACATGCATAGCACAAATGTAAAGCAAATGTGGAAAATTTCTATCTAAAATTCTATAGAAAGTGACACAAGATTCATGTTATGAACCAGAAATCAGAATATACAGTATGTTTTAAACTCTCATTACTGTCAGGGGAGCCATAAAAATGTACTAAAAGCCAGAACAGGCCCCTTTAAATTATTGATTGTAGTTGCCTAATAATAACTCGATGAATAGCAGAAAACCATTAAAAATGTACTATTAAAAACGTATTAAAACAATAAAACATGTCAAGTGCACTGTTCCTCACCAAGCAGTTTTCTGTATAATTTATTTTTTTGTACAAGCATCTTTAAGTAAAATTACACTTTTTGCCCAATTTGAGTATTTATGATATTAATTTCCAGAAGTTTTATATGTTTTGCTGAATGCTCATTTCAGAGCACCACACTGATTCTCACAGTGGAAGTAAAGAGGTCCCAGATGTTAGCTGTACCCACTGTTGACATTTTTAAGTGCAAAGAGCGTGCATGTCCATAAATGAGCCAAACCTCTAAAGCTCTTGTTATACAGGGGCAAACCATGGTGGCAATGGGATGCTGCAGTTTTTTGAATCCCAGTGGACACCAAATGCACAAAGGAGGTATCTTGACCAACTTGGTTTAAAGCGCTGTGTGCAACTGGACAGTAATAAATGACTTACTTAACCTGAACTCCTGGCATGAAGCAAATTCCTAAGAGAAAGACATGCAAACCCTGCTATTTGTTAATGTACTTGAAAACACCTTTATTTCAGCGCACTGTTATAAGGCCATAACTTGAAAACCCATTATAAAATATAATTATTTCAGGGTTTTTCTTATCATACTAAAAGCTTCCCTATGAAACACTGTTATGATGTTGTGCAAACACAAAAACAGATGGAGAAATTGGCTTTCAGCACAACGTGTAAAATACAGCACTGTAACCCACAGCAGTAAAGATTACTGGATAGCTATTAAAGTATTTTTTTGAGGATTTAACTTCCACACAGCTCACTAAATTCCCGCTAATTATCATGCAGTTAAAAAGTGAACAAAATGTTAATGTTATTACATTCTGGGCTCTGCTCTGAACGAAATGACATTGTGTATCTTGTTATGCCATCAGAATTTCTCTAACTGGAAAGGAAATCCTTTAAAATTATCTAAAAAATAGTCTCCACCACAAAGATATTTCTCTTTGAACATAGAGATTATTTATTTTTTTTTACATTCCTTCTCTTTTTAAACTTTGTTCTTTAATATTTTATGGTTATTTTAAATGCTCTATTCAACTAAGGCAAGCCCCTTTCTTAAGCTGTCTGTCCTTACTGTTTTCTAAATTTCAAATTCTATAGAAAGCAAAAAACTTTTCTAAAAGCATTTTCTGAGGAGGTACAACTGAGTTCAGATATAAAGCAAAAAAACAGCACACTCTGTTTGCCTTGGGCTCATCAACTGCCCTTCCATGAATGAATAAATATGTAATAAGGTAGATTAATTGTGAAAAATGATGCATTAGTAAAGAGATATCCAGATGGTACTATGTTACTTTGAATATTCCAAATGCAATTATGATGTCTTTATAATTACTGTGAGGGTATTTTATCCCTCATTTCTAAAAGAAAATAAACAAAAAAACCCAACAAAACAAAACCAAAAAACAACCCACTTTTCTCCTTTCATAGTATTACAACAGTAAAGCATGTCTGCGAGTCCAGTAACTGATAATTCATAACTAGGTGAAAGGAAATTTCATTACTTTGGCTGGACCTGACTTTTGTTATCAAATGACATATTCTAGGAAAAATGCAATTTTAAAAAATCATAGTTCTTCATAGGTTCTGTATAATATACTCTGATTCAAACATAATAACTACCCATAGTAGTACAGCTGGTAGCAGTTGGTATGTTTGGTTAATGACATAGTTTAAGCAACCAAAAACCAGCACCTCTGAGACTTGGAGTGTTTCTTTTGTACAGGAGAACATACAAACAATAAATACATTTATCCAATCCTTTATCTATCTGTTAGGGGGAGCAGGAATTCAGTTCTTCAGGTCCCTGATTGCCAAAGGTTTCCCCATGGCCATAAGAAACGTATTTTCACAAAGTTTGCTTCCAACTGAAAAGAAATTCCTCAGAAATTAAGAAAGTTCCTATGACCAGCCACAAGACAGCTAAGAGCAAGGATGACAGAAGGATATAAGGAATATGGGAGGAAGAATGTAATGAAAGGAGAAAGACGTTATACTGAAATTTGAAAAAAAAAAAAAAAAAGAAAGAAATCAATTTCCAGATGAGACCCTAAAAAATCTGGCCTCAGTAGAGATCTTTTTCATTTTCATAAACTGAGGGAATAGAACTAGGAACTACTAATTCACTGCAAGATAAAAAGTTTTTAAAGATTTAAATTATAAATTACACATTATAAACCCAAGCAAATTAAAAAAAACAAACAAACAAAACCAACACATCCCCAAACATTTGCCATTTTCATATTCACAGCTTTCAACTGTACAATTTTCAACTTATATGTACCCTAGAGTTAGATTTAGGTCACCTGCATCTTCATTTGCAGGAGAAACATCTCTCTTCACTGGTTTCTTTTTTCCTTATAACTGTGTTGCTCAGACATTTCAGCTATGCTGGCTAAACTCATCACACAAAGGAATAAGATTAGAAGTACATAAGTAAAATTAAGACTGCAATATCTCATCGTCCTAATCAAAAAAATATATTAATGCAGTTTTATTAATTTATTTTAAGTGCAAATTCAACTGACCAATTTGATTCTTCTGGGTTTGGGGTAATTGCATATGTAATAACACATTATGCATATAGTATACACAATGCACCATTTTATAGTTTATTCTATTTGTGTATAGAAGTCAGAATAAAATCCTTCCACAACTGACTACAATGAAACTAGCAAGTCTTGAATTCACCCCATAATACCTGTCAAGAATGTTTATTATTAGTATTGTCAGGACTGGCATTTTACTTCTCAGATTTTGTTTTTTCCTTTATTAAATTTATTGGTTGTGTGAGCATTGTACAGCTCTAGGAAGTTATTTACCTCATGCAACTTACTGATTGCAACAACAACAAATACAGATAAAGATCTGGATGGCTGAGTGAATGAACCAGGAGCAACACAAATCAAAATCAAGATTTCTTTTACGTTCAAGATGGTCATAGGAGGAAAGGACATAAACTACTTCAAAGATATCTTTTACTTGTCAAAAGCAAATAGTAAATTCCTCAAGCAACAGATGTAGTGTTTGGGGAACATATATCTACTCCGGATGGGGTGCTGCTTTTTAACCAAGCTATGGTAGACGTCTTGTGGGGGAAGGGGAATTTTAATGGGTTTTTTATGTTGCCGCCTGCCCAAAAGGATGATTTGGATGCTGAAATGTTAGAACAGTACATCACGATTTCTATTATCCACAAAAATAATGTAACTAGTACAAAATCTCAAACACACACCCATAGCTGAAGATGACTAAACACTCTAAGGTTGGACAGTGATAGAAATCCAGCAAAGACACAAGCCATTAAGTGACTGTTAGGCCACCTGCCCTTTTTCACAAGGTTTGGGATTCGTCTGTCTACAACCCAGAATTACATCCCTGTCAACTGACACTTGGCTGTCCCAGCTGCCCTGTGCCCTAGGCATCTTCACACAGGTGCCACATTTATTAACACCCCTACACATATAGGTGGCCCACTGAAATATCTAACCACAAATTTTACCATCCCAGCATCCAACCTCTGTTACACAAACCCCAGACTTCTTGACACAAGTGACCTCAATCCACTCTCAAGTGCAGGAAGGTGCATCAGAAGGCACATGTCCACAAGTTAATACACTGAATTTCATTAGTACATCTTCTAGGAATATCATTCCAGAAACCCAGCACACCATGCAGTGACAAGTGGATGTAGGAAGTGTCTCTTGACTGTAGTTAGTGCATCTGAAAGGTAAATAGCTGTTTCACAGGCAGTGAATTAAGCTGCCTGTAATTGTACTCCCTGTCTGCCTTTCCCCTACTTCCCTCCTTTCTAGAGCTGGGGCCAGATGGTCACTGAATTAAACTGCACAACACACGACTCGCTTGACACTGAGGTTAGTGCTATCATAAGCACTGACTGGAAATGGCTCCAAGTAGTACTTGTTGTGCCCTCACTTTCCATTGGAAATCAAGTAATGACACAGGCAGCAAGTAGAAGCCCTTGCAAAGGTCATAGATTTACACTGGCAGAATCAATTTCTTGCTACAGCATTGCAGAAGCTGTAGAGGATTTTTTTAACGAAGACTTTGTTATTTTTTACATATTTTTGTGCATATTGTCTCCTTTAAAAAAAAGGACCAAAAAAAAACCCCAAACAAAAACTAAGAGATGCTAGGCAGCAATTTGTGTCATTGAAAGCTGCAAATCCAAGGTCCCCTGCTGGGGTTTCCACTGCCCAATATACAAAATCCAATGTCAGTTCAAAATCTCCACAAAGGGAGAACTAAATGCTTCAGTTCTAAAAGAACAGAGACTGAGCTCACAATGGCAAAAGCAATATGAGCAAGAGAATGTGATTTCTAAAGGAAATAGCTATTACAAAGCAAGTGAGCATCCTTAGTCAATATTGGAAGGCTACTAATTTGTGTTCAGGCTACCGTAACCTTTCCAAATATGTAAATGAGTAACCCTTTATGTTTGCAAACATCTTAACGTTCCACTGAATCTGCAGGAGAGCTAAGAGCTTGATTCATGTGGATTCTAGTTAGCTTTAACCAGTCTCTGGCTTGTACCGCTCAAGTATTTGGATGAATAGAATTCATTACTTGAATCCACTATTAATGACATTAATATATATATATATAGAAATAGAGACAGGACAGTAAGAGAAAATCACAGAGGATAACATATATACTATAAATATATATAAGCACTACCATCATGACAATGCCAAATAACATACTTTTTAGTCCTAACAGAAATTACCTCTCAGAAATTCAGCCTTTCCATAAATACTAGCACAATGTATTACTTATAATAGAATTTGAACCTATAAGGCACTTTTTTATCAGGAAGGACTTCTGGGAAGAGTAATCGTCAAGATAAAGTTAAAAATAACATAAGTTAAAAGCAAAAAAAGTATGTTTTGACAAAAATTATTTATGCCAAGAGTGTTTGAAAACTCACAGCAAACACATCTTGTTACCATTTTGCATGCAGATTTAAGTGAATAATTGAAATCAATTCCATGAGAAAGAGGTCTCTGGGTTTTTTTGTTGTGTTTTTACTTCTCCTTTTGTCCAGGGTTCTTCTTCAACTGAAACACCCCAGGAAAGGATCTTTCCTATTAAGGATCGCACTTAAGAACACATTTAACTTTTACTGAAGTTAATAGGCTTTAAGTATGTGTTAAAGTGCTTTTCTGAACTACATCCAAAATTCGAAAGCAAAGCTGTGGAGTTCTGGTTTTTCAGTAACTGCATGTGTGCGCCTCAATTTCACAGCCACATTCTCTTTAATTTCCCCAGGATTCAGCATTCCTCTGGTGACTGAGGTATACTTAGATGGCAGAACTTCTGAATAGGTTTTTAAAGGTATTTAAAAACTTAAGAATACAAACCATCAGCCAGTGATGTTTCCACTGACTGTGAAGTAAAAACTGAGGTACCTGAATCTTTAAGTGCCTGAATACTTCTGAAAATCTGCCTAGTGGTGCCTTAGGTCTTATGGCAAAACCTTTAACTTCTGATAAAACCAAAAAGAAGCAATGAAAGTCTTGTCTCCAAAACATAAGAAATCTTTGTCTTTTTTAAGGGGGGATTGCAACTTTCTCAGTTGTTTCTTCGCTGTCCTCTCAACTCACTTTTGCTTATGATATTGATTCGGAGAAGAGTCTAGGCACAAACTGGCCAACAGAGTTTTCCAGTTGACAAGCAGGTATTTATTGCGGAGCCGGGAGGCACGGGGGAAAGCTCCTCTTAACGCGCGTCCCCGTGTTGCCATGCAGGCCATCCTTATATAGTCGTCTAGGCATACGAGGCTACACGTGAATTACATAATTTTCCAGAAAGTTTCCCGCATATATACATGCGATGGTGGTCTTTGAGAGTCATTTACTTCTTCCAACAATCTTCATCACCACTGGCACCAGCTTGATTAACACAACAAACATAGGAATCATCCTGACCCTCTACTTATCAGATAGCTTAACTGCTCCCATCCCGGACATTTGCTAGTCGGGGATACTCCCCAGTAGATGTTTACACCAACTTAATGGGTTCATTAACATAGCAATCATCCTGCCCCTCCACCCATCAGCCAGTTTAACTGTGCCCATCCCCAGGTCCTGTTTTTCTATTCTTTCTTCTTACACTTCTTGTACTAAGGTCCCAAGGACCTAAAACTACATTCAAGCACCTTCATTACAAAGCCATCAGACTTAACCTTACTTAGAACTGATTACATTTTGTGCTTTTGTGCCTCCTCCTTTCCAATATCCCTCTCTGGTTCCTGGAAAGGTCTTCTGATGGAAAGCTCTGGCAGACTTTGCCCCAGCTACTTATCAATGGGATTCCTATAATGCACCAGAATGTCTTACAGTGCTTCACTGATCATCTTCCTCTAAATTACATATACCGTGGTGGCTGGGGGTGGGGGAGTGGGGCAGACTCCTGAAGTTTTGGCCTCAAACACTCCTCTACACCAACTCATTTAATTTGCCTCTGTGCCCTCTCTGCGAAAGAGATTACATATTGCTCAAAGGTACTGAAGAATTAAATCCATGTACTTTAATAGTGCTCAGGTATTATCCCAATGGTTGTAACTTCCATGTTGCACTCCAACCCGTGAAAGTAACAGGACTGCTTTTCCTAATTGTGCTCTTTCTTGACCCTATGACAGATTCCATTATCTTCATAGTTAGGGTTGGAAAGGATCTTAAGATCATCAAGTTCCTGTCATAGGGAAGTACTACAGTGATTTTCACAGAAATAATTGAAAATTTGTTTTATTAAAATTCCGAGTAAACACTTCCATGATTATATTGTAGCAGGACTTGGCTCCCTATTAGCTCCTACAGCAGGGCTGGAAATCTTCAGTTGGTAGGAAACAGACATACTTATAAGCACAGTGCCTTCAAAAAATAATTTCACTTCAGGATGGGATTATCTGTTTCCACAAAGATTACAATAACATCTTCTTAACTTTGTTAGTCGCCCAAGTTGCTTTTAAAATCAACGGTGATCTAGTCAACACAAGTCTTTGGTATAACGCACCCCATCGTGAAACACATCTAAAACAGGGTGTACCCTCTCCAACACCACAGTGTCCATGGAGATCGCTTTGGTTCAAGTATGCACGTTTACCTTTAGAGGACTGGCGTCGCTAAATTTAGCTTTACCTTTGAAGACTCCTGCTTCCCCTTCGGCCTGGCGATACGCGCCTCTCCGAGGGAGGCTGCTCCGGGGCGGACCCGACCTGCAGCGGCGCGGCATGGCACATCCGAGCGCACGGCAGCTTCCATCCGGGCCGCGCGGTCCTTCCGCGTCCCGGACGCGTTCTGGGCGTTGCCAGGGTAACCGAGGCCACACCCACAGCCATTCAGGAGCGGCCGAGGGACGCGAGCGCGCCGGCGAGGGCGTAGGGAGGCCGTTCGCGTGGGAAAGCGTGCGGAGGAGGCGCTTTACCGCACAGGATGGTTTGGGATGGAAGGGACCTCAAAGCTCATCCAGTTCCATCCCCTGCCACAGGCAGGGACACCTTCCACTGGACCAGGTTGCTCCAAGCCCCATCCAGCCTGGCCTTGAACACTGCCAGGGATGGGGCAGCCACAGCTTCTCTGGGCACCCTGTGCCAGGGCCTCAGCACCCTCACAGGGAGGAATTTCTTCCTAATGTCTCATCTCATTCTCCCCTCTGTCACGTTAAAGCCATTCCCCCTTGTCCTGTCCCTACAGGCCCTTGCCAAGAAGCCCCTCTCCAGATTTCTTGTCGGCCCCTTTAGGCACTGGAAGCTGCTCTAAGGACTCCACGGAGTCTTCTCCAGGCTGATCCAGCCCGGCTCTCTCAGCCTGTCTCCAGAGCAGAGCTGCTCCAGCCCTCAGAGCACCTCTGTAGTCTGCCCTGGACTCGCACCAGCAGCTCCACTTCCCACTGGCGTTGGGGATCCCAGAGCCAGATACAGGACTGCAGGGGGTTCTCACCAAGGCAGAGATTGGTTCTATCGGTGGTTATCACCCTCCCAGAAGGAGCTTGGACATGGTATGCACCTGGTGCAAAGTTGTGTCCTCTGCACTCTCCTGGAAGGATGTAGTAACTCAGAGGTCCCCAAAACCATGCAGCCATACAGGTTTCAGGCTGCAGGAAGTGCCAGAGCCTTTTACTGGTATCAGTGACAGCAGCTCTGTCAGATGTGACCAGGTGGATGATCTGCGCAGTGGGGTGGCAGAGATAAAAGAGGAAGTAGAAGGGTTAAGAAGCATCAGGGATGCTTGAGAGGGATATTGGTGGTTGGACTAGGTGATATTTGAAGGCCCTTTCCAATCCAAACTCTTCTATGTTTCTGAGATGCAACCAGGCTCTGACCACTCTGAGACAGAAACAGGCACAGCCAGCAGACAGAAAACCAAGATCCAGAGGGTCCTGAATCCTCCCCCTGCCAGACTGAAGGCAGTAGCTTAAGGAAAGGAATGAATGGATGCAAGTCCACACTTCGCTCTCCTATATCACCCTCCCAGGGGCTGCTATACAACAAGCATGAAGCTCTGGATGTGGACCCGATGAAATCCATCCCAGAGTCCTGTGGGAATATTTGAGAAGCCCTGGCAGTCAGGTGAAGTTCCTGGGAAATGGGAAACATTGCACCCATTTTTAAAAAGGGTAAAAAGGAGAACCCTGGGAAGTACCAACCTGTCAGCCTCTCCTCTTTGCTGCAAAGATGATGGAACAGATCCCCCCTAGGAGCTATGCTAAGGCAGATGGAGGACAAGCAGTTGATTCCCTTTTACCCCTCATAAGTATGTTTTTCCTTTTCCCACATTATCATCACTGTGTAAAAATAGCACACACGTTTTGCACAAACATTTAAAGATACTTCTCTTTCTCAGAAAAATATTAATATTAAACCTTTTCCTTTGTATTTGGAGAATATATAATCTTCCAAAACATTTATTTTCATATCATGAAAAAATTGAGGGTTGCTTTAAGGCTACTACACTATTAGCAGCAGTATTGTTTTGGATACTTTTCTTGGATACTTCTCTCAAAGATACTGAACAAATTCACATTCTTTGTTTAAAAGATGTCATTCATTGCCTGTGGCATCTTGTCATTAAGAAGATGCAGCACACTGCCTATTTGGTATCTAAAATGGCAGATAGGCATCATGGTAAATGGGGGCCTCAAAGCAATAGCTTATTTGTAAAGATTTGTAAAGGCACTTGTAAAATCCTGCAATGACTAACTTTAAAAGCAGATATGAGAAATGAATACAAATTAATGGCCTTTAGCTCTGGTGTATCTTTTGACATTTACTTTCCATATGCATCATTACTAAATGGGATTTTTTTTTATTTCTCTGAAAAACTTTATTTGTACTATAAAATGAATTGGTCACAGATGTAGTTCACTATGGCAAATTCTGTATGAACACAGACACCCTATCTGAAAGCACTGATCTACCATGTCTTACTTATAATAGATAGAGGAGCATAGGAACATGGTATTATTAGACAAGACTTACATACAACTGTCTTAGCAGCTTATTTGCTTGCTTACTGTCAAGTTTCTTTAAACCATTAGAGATGAGTGTTTCAAAGTTTTGAATGAACTATTCTGAGAGCAATACACCTGACCAGCATCTTAGCCGGTCATCCACCTTGACAAATCTTTAAGTAATGCTATACCTGGAGTAAGATCAACTACTGAGCCAAGACACCCTGCTAATCAGCTCTCCTTCCTCTGCTATGTTATTTTGTACCAGATAAGCTCCCACACAATCTCGCATATGCTAATAAATTCATCAGTCTTGATTGAAAGAGAGTTCATGTGCTACCAGCTCTTTCTGAAGAGTGCAGCTGGTCTTCCTGCGTTTGTGTGGGCCTAAACCAAGCCTGCTCTTGCTATTTCTGATAAATATTTATATAGCAATGTAAATTAACAGGGAACATTACAAACAGACCAAATATGTTCTTGGCCACAAAAGAACTTAAAACAATATATACGTATTCCCACTGGGAAAATAATTACTGAACAATTGCAAGAAACAGTACAATATGAAAAAGCTTAGTTTTTGATGACAAATTGGCTATGAAAAGAATCATAAAGTTACAAAAGAACTGGTACAGTACTTGTTTAGGGATGCATGACTACTGTCTAGACTCTGTAGTCTGCCAGGTTCTAGCTCAAGCTACTTATTTAAATGGAAATAACATCCTTTCTTCACCAAAGTGTACTCTTTGACAATTCAGTAAGCCTGGCTGGAGTCAGCGCTCCTCGTAACTCTGAAGAGACCTACTTTTTCATCCAGTAAGAAATTATAAGTAATCGATAAACAGTAAGAAAGATTCTGTTACAATGCAGGCATATATTCCTTTTTTTTTTTTTTTTTTTTGAGTCAAGATGCTGATGGGAACTCTGAGCACCTTGAAACTGAAAACATTTATTGCAGAAAGCAACATCAACCTATTAGGGGGGTTGGAACTAGATGTCCTTAAGGTCCTTTCCAACCCTAACTATTCTATGATTCTATGAAATACTCTTTGGTACTGAAACTTTGAAACAGTTGCTATTAAGAGAGTATGTTTTACTGAGGGAGAAAGATCAAGAGATCTTTATAATTAGGAATTTGCTCACAACTAGCAATGTAGTTTTCAAAGGTGTTCTTGTTGCTGAAGAAGACTAGACAGATTCTTGTTTTCCATCCTACCCCCCAGGAACTCATCATATTGAAAGTGACTTGTCTGAATTATTCAGGTGCCTGCCTCTAAAATGAGTCAACATGACAAGTGAAAAACAAAACCACAGAGTTTCTTTACAATAATTTGCTCTTTTTCTGATTATCACCTTTTCCATTCTTTTTTTATCCCTTCTCCAAAACTCAAAGTAAATATAGTTCCAAGCAAAATTCATAACTGTAGAATTGGTAACAGTGGAGACTATGGATGTTTTCTGATACCTTGTACTCTTGTTTCAAATACTGTTACTCTCAGAAATATTGCACTTTCTTGGGTAGCAACATATAATAATACATTTCTTATTCTTCTTTGTGCCCTAACTCCATTCCCCACCTAAGCAAAAGTAGGACTGGAGTAGGAAGTGAGTCAGGACTACTGTTTGCAACACTGAGAGATGAGAAATAAACACAGCCTGATCTCTTCGCACCCCCCTACCATACAGCTACTGATGAATGTATGCATGAATATGCAGAAAAAGTGTCCTGCTGTTATCAGCTACCAAAGCTGACTTACCCACTTGCAAAGACAGACCCAGGAGATGAATTATGAATATCAAAAATGCAGTTGGTAACTTTGATCTCCCTTGGGAAACTCTTATTTCTCATTGTCTCCAGTAATTGCAGAAAATAGATTCCCCCCTCCTCCCCTTCCCTCCAACCAGTCTGTGTTTTCATTCCAATTTCCATGAACAGAACAATAACTACAAAAAAATGATTCCTTGAAATTGAGCTGATAAAGCTCTGCATCAAGACCATGAATCTTGTTATGCCACCATCAATTCGGGGTTTCTGGAAACAGCTTTCTTTGCAAAGAGCTATGTAATCTCCAGTGCTGGTGATATCCAGGCCAGTGTTCTTACTAGGCTGAGACTGACTAAGGGCTTAGATTTCTCCTTATGTTTCTTCAGAAGAAACTCATTAGATTATATCATTTTTTCTTTGATAATTATTGTACAAGTTCCTAAAAGATTTATGGCCCATTTTTCTCCACAGGAATTCAGATTTCCCTAAAATCTTTGTCTCTGGTGGAAGGTGCAGTGACAGGATGTAAAAAGCAAAGGTGAAAAAGCAGAGGACACCTGAATAACTTCAGTATTGGAGAGCAGCCATGGCCTGCCTGCCCTGGTACTGGTAGAGCTGCCTTGCAGATTCCGTGGTGAGTGTGCAGAAATTTAATCTTTCCCGAACAGAATTTATTAGGATTATAAACCATTTATCTGTTTTATGTATTAGAAATTCTTATGCAATATGCAAAAAGAAATAAAAAAAAAAAAAAAGAAAAAAAAGCTGAAACTGCAGAAAGGAATTTATGTGTGGTTCAGAGGATTTTAATACTGATGAACTTAGACTGGGGATAGCTTGAAGTGATACAAAAACTAGGAAACAAATCTACCAATATTTTAAAACCATCCATAAGTATCCAGTGACCTTGAGAGTTACCAAAATTCATCTATGAGGGTCAAATAAAATGATATAAATTTATGTGAAGGGGGTGTTGCCATAAAAACTTAAAGACTTTGAGTTTTCTGTATATTTGTGATGCCCCAAATTTCACTAAGAATTAAAGATTTATATATTAAATCAAGCAGCAGCAGTAAAATCATGTAAATGTCATTTCTGTCTTCGTGATGAGGGCTTTTTTTTAAATATGCATGCTCATTTGAGTGTACATTTGGGGATAACGTATACTTACCTATCGAGTGGTTCCACTTTTTTTCCCAGATGTTCTGCTTACTGTTGTTAGGTGGTTTGATGGTTTGTTTAGGGAGACAAATCATCTAAGAATAGAAACCAACATACAAATTCCTCAGAACTCCGTGGCAAAAATGAGAATGCTGGGTTTTAAAATACAAATAATATGCACAAACTGTCAGGGCCCTGAGGACACCGTCAGCCCTTACCTGTCCCATGGCTCCCTAACACTAATAGAAATGTAGTCTTTTCTATTTAGTGGAGCTATGCAATTAAATGTGCTTTTAAATTACATTGGCAAAAAAAGATTTTCGTGTTCTTCCATTTTTATCTCTAAGTAGCTGTGAGCTTCTCAACTGCATTCCAGGAATATATAAAGAAAAAAATCTCATCCTATAAAGAAATTACTTTGGTTGAAATTATTAAAGTTGGGGCTTTTTTTATAAGTTGATTGGTTGCTGGTCTGCAGTGTTCATATGTAAAGTTTCTGAAGACATACTGAAAGTGTTATGTCTTAATGTGGATACAGCAGCAAGCTAAGAGTCCACAGTTCAAATTACAGCAAAAAAAAACCACTTCATCAAAGCCAATAGAGTTCTTCCATACGCTATACAGGTTAAAGTGGAAAATATCTTCAGATATTAAAAATACCTGTGTATGATGCATGCTCAAATGAAGGTGTAGTTTTAAGAAAGGGCTTCTTTTTGTCAAAACCAGTTTGACAGTCCTTTTCTAATTAATTTCTGTAGAGATGGACAAAAAGTTCACCTTGACTGATCTATTTGGCAAGAAGATAAAATTTCAACTGGTATTCGTATTCATATTAATTCACATGAATACAAGTACAAAAATAGATCAGTCTACAGAATTCTTCCCAACTGTTATTGTTTCAAGTGCTGTCTTCAGCACACACAGTTCACGGTATGTGACAGGTCATCTCTGGAGAGATAGCCAAGCTGTACCATGGCACAGGCACAAGAGGGGTTGCTCTCAGTCCCTCCTGAGTAACTTAACTTTATCTTTCTTCATTAGCTGTACAGAGAGCTCAGATTCTCAATTTAAGCAGGCAAATTCTATGTTGAAAATAAATCAGAGCTAAAACTTCTGACAGAGCATTTTTTTTTCTGAAAATAAATACCCAGCATTTTTCTTAGGTAAAATTAATCTTTATGCCTAGGCATAACACTTAGCCTATACAATATGTATTTTTCACCTCCTCCCTATTTCACAGTCTTAAATAAGGCTTAAATATTGCATAACTCTTCCTTTTAACTCTCTGAATGGTGAAGAACTGTGTTACATGAACATCCTGATGAAAACATGCCCTGAAAAATATCAAGAGTATGAAAGAGAATACAAAGAAAGCCAATTCATATTTCACAGAAAATCTTTAGTGTTCAGTACTTGTTTCATTCTGCAAACAAAATTTAATGCTTTGAATGTTTTCATAAAAGATATCTATGTTAAAATTTCATATTCACAATAAAAACATCAGGTTTTAAAGTTCCTTCTCAGTTGGGTCACAGATAATGAGAGGCTTTACAATCAAACGAGCCATTTCCTCCTAAAAACCTTCTAGAATTCAGCAGATTTCCACGATTTTTCAAATTCAACAAATTAGCATATTTCCAGTGTATTTTCTTAGAATTTTTTCAGTCAATTTCACATGCAAATATTAGTGAAGTACATTGTCAAAGAGTGTTCAAGCAAATGCTACAGAACATTCATTTTCATTATTCTGTTATCTCTACTCAAGAGATATATTGATTACCACCAATTCAATATCAAGGTCCTAAAAATAGAAAGCTGTACTTCATAAAAGTAGAAGGGACATAATTTCTATCCTGGATTACCCCACAACTATCAGTTACATAGTAGGTGGGTGAAAGGGGCAGCAGAAGATTTAAGAGTATTAGGAGTTTTCTGCTATGAGTGTAGTCTATGGCTTTCTAAGTTTAAATGGCATGAAAACCTTGAAAGATTTGTTATAGACTGGATGCAAATGAATGTTTCAAAATGCAGAAAGTATCTGCAGCTATGTCATTATAAGGTGTGGCTTGACCCCAAGTACTGAATTTAGCCTCCCATCCATCATAGACTAATCATGTTTCCAGAAACAAAAAAAGGATAATAATTCAATGTGATGTGCAAGAAGTGGCCATATAACTTCCATTAACCTATGCATCACGCTAAGTAATGGTCCTTAGGTCCTATCACTAATCCTGACTTTAAAGTTCCGTTCAATAAAATATGAAAAAGGAAAATATTTTGTCCTCCTGCAAATGAGCATTAGTACTCACTCTACACCATCTAATTACCATCTAATATGGAGATTCCTACGTAACAAAGCCATTGATCAAACTGAGTAAATGAGACAAAATGCCAGCATTTATGCAACAGAAATTCCTTGTCACAGTTTCACTTACTTTCCCAGAGGACCCACACTATGTTGTGTAATTTATGCCATAAGAAATATTTATCTTCATTGTGCTGATGGAATGTCCTGTACTAGTCGAAGTTCAATACCTTAACTCCAAAGATCCCTCCGATAAAAGATGTTCATGCTAACTACTCAACTTTCAGCATGCCTTCCCTGAATTGTATGAGGACACTAAAGACAGGATGGAAAAAAATCATGGATTTTTTGGAAGGGATGTTGAGACTCCCTGACCACAATCTTGACAGGTGTGCACAGGACTTTTATTGCCTACGATCATGATTTCAGTTCCTATTCTTATGACTCTCCTTTTAAAGATAATGCTTATTATTATTATTCCATGCTTCTAAACCAGAAAACATGTTCTGTTCACTGGCTTCCTGGCAGCAACTGAAGGAGTTGGCAGGGGTTTCCCTGTGAGTGCACACAGGACCAAGACATAATCCTGTCTTTGACAATGTACTAATGAGTGTTAAATTTTTCAAATGCAAAGAAGGGAAAATGGATGTATTAATAATCTTTAAGCTCTGTTAGTGCAAATAGTAGCTGTCTGTTCCTAATTACGTAAGTAAAAAACATGATGTATCAGAAAAGTCTTTTCCCCACAAATCTCTCAGTTGTTTCTTATGAGCAGAACAGGGTAAATACTGCAGGGAATATTTGCAACTATGAACATATATTTTCAAAACACTGGTCCTGAATTCAGTTTTATTGATGTTCACAAACCCTTTTACTTGCTTCACAGTATCACTCAAATCAATATCTTTAATACCTTTTATTTGTGCAAATATTCATGTTACCAGCCTGTGTAATAAAAATCACCCAGGCTTGGAAAAAAAAGGCAAGTAAAGAACATGCTACACTGTTTGCAGACACCTGTTTTGATGAATAAAATAAGGAATATATCATGTTCAAATCCACATCTGCTTATGGACACTTTATAAATTTAAGTAGGCTATACCCATTTACTGAACAGGTCACTAAATGTCGGCAGACAGGCTACAGTACAGCTACACAAGGATGAGAGAGCAGAGAAAACTATGTCGTACATCACTCAGTGGAGAATCTGCTGCTGATTAAGAGCCTTTGGAACATTTATGGAAGAAAAAAATCCCCAGCAAGGCTCATTAGCTCAGACATAGTGCTATGCTAACAGCTGGTACACAGCTGGCTAACTTTTGCATGAGCAGAGCAGCTTTACGTCTATCTACAGAACGATGCAGCAACATCACAACTATATTGGAAAGAAAAAAGAAAAACACTGAAGGATCTAGAAGACATACACACATTGAGTTTTGGGTGCAAAAGCTCTTTCTGAGTTCCCTACTGGAACAAAATCAAGGTCCTTTTAATTTGGCAGGCTGTCTCTCGTGATGGTCAGATTGAGAGGCTTCAAAGGAAGACTGAAGAATTGCATGCTATAATTATGGCAGATAATCATCTCAATAAAACTACTGAGGATATTGTTGTATCCTGAAGTTTAGCAGTCCTCAAAATCGTGTTGACAGTGACCATTGTCAATGTCTTGTAATTTCTTCATCATTATACGAATATTCAAATCTTTCTGGAATTTTGCTCAGTCTTTGGCCTCAGTAGCGACCTGTACAAATGTGTTTCATAGTTCAGTTATATTATACAGTGTGTGACAAAATTTTCACACACAGATTTGTACCAGTTTCTTGACAGTTTTATAGAATATCTTTCTTATTATATATGGCAAGAAAAAAAATAACTTCTAATCTATTCCCTTTTAGACTATTCTGTAGGTTTGAGGTTTGTTGATGGGGGTGGTTTTTTGCTCATGTGTTTGCTTTTAAGTGTTCATATGACACACAAACATATGAACATATGTCATGTGAGTCATGTTCATATGACTCATATGACTCTTCTCATAAAGGAAAATTCGGTCTTTGAAGTTCTTGATGAGCGATCTTATGATATCCCAAGATAGTCATTCTCTTCTCCTGTTCCTGAACCTGTAATGAAATCTGGCAATACTCTTTTTGTGATGGGTTTAAGCAAATTTCTTAGATGAGGTCATACAATATTATAATATTGATATTATGTTATTTCCCAGTATTGACCTCCATTAAATCCTCTATCCATCCCCCCCAAAATTGCCAGGTTTTCTGAATAGTGGATTGAGAAGGTACCTTCAGCTATATGTTCATAACTGTTCTCAGGTTTGCCATCTAACTTTTAACAGTTCGACAAGGGAGCAACTTGTTAACCCAGCTCCATGCTGCACTCGATCAATTTGCTCAATATGGTTGAATTCTATATTATGTCTACATTTGAATTTCAAAATGTTTTAACAACAGATTTGTGCATATTCAAAAGAATGAAAAGTTCAGATGTTAATGGAAGTACCCATCACATCTACAGGGACACCTGTGGAATGAGATGAATATTCAACAAAGCATATTGGATAAAAGTTACCGTATAAAGTAACTCATTAAAATCCTAAAATACCTAAAATCTATATAATAAATAAACAAAATTAAACCTCAAAAAGAATAGGAGGAGGACAGCTCAGGGAAAATAAAGGCATTCTTCATAAAAGGTGAACATTTTTAGTGACTCAGTTAACAGGAAACAAAACTAAGCTGTTTTGAGGGATTATTACTCATATAATAGGACATTTCAAGGGCAATTACACAAAAGCTTTCAAAACAATCTTCTCCAAAGTGTACCAAGGAACTTAACAAGATCACTGCAAAATCTTTTATCTTCTTTAATTCAAATACACGAGATAAAAAATTGCATTTGGGAAAAAATGCAGTGATAACCTACTGGGTTTTATTCCTCATATCAAAGTGTTTATCACTTCTGGAGACTTGAAGCTCACTTTTTCCATCCAACAACAAATCTGCCATGAACCAAGAGAACTACATAAACAGATGGGAGTTTACATTCCATTCCTTCATTCTGCACTATGTCACAGTGAAGTCCCTTTACTTCTGTGAGAATCATGATTTTCCCAGGGTTTTTTCATCTCAATCTTCCTTTCCAAAATGCAGCTTCATATGGTCTGAACAGGTGCTGTATGACTTCTGCATCCCCAATAGCAAGTATCTGCTTCCAAAGCTCAAGTGTTGTAAAGCCAGGCAGCCCAGTTCTGGGAGTGGCATTTCTTTTTACGCCCCACAGGATTAGGATGCCAAAGGTTTTATACCCAGTACAGAGTAATTCACTCTATAAAGAAATGAATCATTATCTTGTCTTCTCAATACTTTTCAGAAAATTAATGTTTGGTTTTTGGTAAACATGTTTTATGGACAACTGTAAAACATCTATGGGTAACAGCTACAGAGCTTGCAACAGCAAAGAATTAAGTCACTGCTACCCCTGGAGTGCTAATGAGGTAAAAATGTGCTGAATGTTCTTACTTCCATTGAAATACACATATTATGCTTGCTACAGGTGCACAATGCTAATTTGCTTTTTGGGCAAACTGTGCTCAATTTGCATAATTTGAAAATCCAGAAACCTGCAAGCATCAGGAAAATCTATGTGTTTCTCTGCCTCTGGCATTAAGTCATTGAATACCTAAGAATCAATGTAAGCTCTCAGAACCAGTAGGGAAGCCCTATTGGAATCCTGCATTAGCTAAATGATAGGATCAAAGTTTTGAGGTATACCAGTCCAGGTCTTCTGTCTATAACCAACATAACCATGGTAATTTCACTGTCTGCAGCACCAGAACTATTTTTTTCTGACCCAGCAATACTGACAAAAAATTGTCAGTTGCTAATGATCCATCCACTTGGAAGACATTGCTATAAGCTTATCTGATAAACGTAGATCTTAAGCTTAACAGTATCTTGTAGACTAGTTGTGGTGTAATTTCAAGCTTCCAATTTACTTTAGCAATAATTGAACATGATAGAGCTTATATATCTTTAAAATAAAAGTGTGATATTTTTATTATTTCATTGTTTTGTCATTTGTCAAGTTAAATACTTCTGTGTATGCAGAAAGAACTTGAAATAAACATAGAAGATGAAGACATCTTTCTAATGGACACTCCAGCCAAAGAAGCTTGTTGCTGAGAGTATGTATAAGGAATACAGTGTAAAATGTATTTTAAATAATATGAAGAAAATACGACTACACATCACCAAACGAGCACATCTCGTCTATGACAATAGAGGAATCTTAGTAGGCAATAGCTACTAATTAGCACTCAGAGTTCAATTTGGATCTTTTAAACCTTCTTCAGATTGTCGTGGCTTGTTCAATTTGGGGTTAACTGGCTACAGAATGATAAAATTTTGTTTCACAATGCATTCAGCAACACAAGAGTTTACCAAATACCAAAAGAGACAGAACTGGAGCCTATTGTTAAAAATAAGGAGTATCTTGACCTCTTATCCTGCCATTAAGCACGTCTCTGTGAAATCTCTGGTTTTGCTACTGTCTTGGTAGCTATGGTACTTTTGCCCAGATTTACAGCTAAATCAAAAAAAAAGTAGTCAGCAAAGGCAGCAGTCACAAAATGGCTGGAAAGAATGACAGAGTGAAAAATAACTGTCTATTGAACGCAGAGGAAGGCCAACAGATGAAACAGCAATAGGAAAAACAGAGCACGGATCAAAAATTACACGAAGCAAATGCTAATTTGGTGGTATTAAAAACACAAATGCAATTTATATCCTGACATCAGAGAAGCATATTTCTCAGAAAGAGACACAAACCTCCATATCATACAGAAAAATCTGAATATCCAAATTGGGTATAAGAAGTAGTTTCCTGGGCTGGGAGAACAGGCTGTCCTATATGCTGGCATTTCTTGGTGTTTGCAAGTGGCACTAGAAAGAACTCTGGAGCTATAGACAAAGTGTTTGAATGCTGCTAAGGATTTGTTTATGGCAGCTGTATTAACATGTTTGATACTAATTGTCTGGAAGGTCAGACCAGAAACACCATTAGTATTATGAAAATAAAGGCAAAAGCAATATTGCCTAGTCTGAATCTTAAAGTGAGTGGGTTTGGTGCCGAACAGAAAGGAAATATTATTATAAAAACTTCTGTGACTTTTCCCCTCCAACAGGACCACAAGAACTATATTCAGTGACAGCAGTGGAAAGTTTACCCTTTCCAGTCAAATTTACCCTGGAAGCACCATGGGATCAGCCACAAAAAATCCTGCTGTGCCATACACCATGTGTGTCAACTAGGCACAGGAGAAGCAGCCACAGAGAGTTCTCCCAACAGCTCTAATCTACACTCACACTATTTCTGACCTTGGCATGATCACAATACAACTAAAGATATATGGTTTTATTTTTGGCCAGGGTTTGCTTCTGTCTCCTCCATACATGATATTGTGTCAACTTTCCATCTTTGTTCCTTAGAGCTACTCTGAACTGATAAGACACCCAAGTATTTACAATTTGTCCTACACCTCATTACTTCTTTTTTGACTCTAGGCAAAATTCTTCATCAGCAACAATTTTGATCTGATTCCTTTTATATATTTGTTTGCTTTTTACTCATCACCCTTTCTTTATTTCCAACAGCAACAGTTGCTTTTTTAACTTTGCTTGCTTGCTTTTTTCTTCTCACTTCATGCACAGCATACTTCATCCCAACTTGTCTCCTTTGCTGTCTTCCAACCTGTCTTTCTTTCAGGCCTTTGTCTTATTCATAGAATTCCAGATTGGTTTGGATTTCAAGGGACCTTAAAGCTCATACAGTTCCAACCCCCTGCCATGGGCAGGGATACCTTCCACTAGACCAGGTTGCTCCAAGCCCCATCCAACCTGGCCTTGAACACTGTCAGGGATGGGGCAGCCACAGCTTCTCTGGACAACCTCATCTCATCAAAGTCTCATCTAAATCTCCCGTCTGTCAGATTAAAGCCATTCCCTCTTGTCCTGTCACGGCAAGCCCTTGTCAAAAGCCTCTCTCCAGATTTCTTGTAGGTCCCTTTTAGGTATTGAAGACTGTTATGAGGTCTCCCCTGAGCCTTCTACTTGCCTTCTTAGGTACTTTCTTTTGTGCTGTGTTACAAACACCTGAACTATCAAGAAGTAATGATAACACTAAGGACTCTCAAGACAGATTGTGGGGACTAAACAAAAATAAACTGAATCAAGCATTTAAATTAATAGTAATTAATACTGCAATTTCTGGAAAGGGCAACTCTCACTTCCCTTAGTGAAAGGTTTTTTGAACTAGACTAGCTGTCCTGAAGTGTAAAAATACTAGACATCTGACACAGTGCGGTATTCCCTTAGTGAATCTCATCAGCAGGTGCACCATTTATGTTTTAAACACCAATGATCTCAACTACCTATCTGCAGCTTCACACCACAAATATCCCTCTGCTTTGATGCCTTAGTAATTCTCACCAACATTAACAATTATAACAATTTTTGAATCAGAGTATATCTTCTGATTACTAGGAAATTATACCCTTACGAAAAGTAATATATTTTTAGTATACTTGGCACCCTTTTAGTACAGCTAAGTATCTGTAGAATACTTGAATTATAGCAAGTATACTCATTTTTCATAAGTGTAGAGTGACACATTATAAAACAAATTATTATAATCAGAGATTTTCTTGATGCTATCAAAGGGCTTGATTCAAAATGGGACACGTTCAGCCCGCATTAGCGGTTAGAGGGAGCTGAGGGCACTCAGCACCTTCGAGGGAAGTTCCCGCGTAAGACCCAATCCTGCAGCTGTGCAAGATGCAATTTCTTTGATTGCTTATACTAATTTGCATACTACATCTATGATTCGGCCACACTGATAAATTACACTAGAATATTGTGTTGCTCTGCCAGCCTTACAGACTTGCTACACATTGGTATACGTGGCTTAGTGGTGAACCTGGCAAGTCCTAGGGGAATGGTTGGACTTGGTGATCCTGAAGGTCTTTTCTAACCCAGCTGATTCTATTATTCTATGGTTTTCAATCTGTGAGGTCCTTGGAAAAGAGCTTGGTTTTCATACAGAGCCCCACACAACAGAAACTACCCAGCAGCTCTCCTAACACAAAGGGGCCCTCACCACACTGATATATCCAGGGCAGAGAGGATGAGGAAGGTGATGACTGATGCTGCTGATTTCATGGAAATTTATACAAATGACACACAAATGGCATTCATATGAATTCCATATAAATTGCATCAATTACATGAGTAGGATCTTAAGAGAAATTTTAAAAGGAATTATGGGAAATTATATGAGCAACATTTATAAAATACTTGGATGAGTTTTGTAAGTTTTTTTAAGAAGCAAAACCCGTCAGGGTTTAAAATAATATATCTTGGAGACTGCAACAAAATATTAACCTCACATCTGCTTACTGTGGGATTTCTTATACATTTCTTTGAAGCACATGATTCCATAGGCAGTTATGGGATGACACGAGCTTCCAAGTTGTTTTGGTGACTGTTATCCACTCAATGGCAACATACAACAGTTTGTTGTTCTCGTCAATTCTGCTTCTAAGCTAAAAGATTGCTTACACTTTGCTGCTTAAAAGTTGTCTGAAACCAGTTTTTAAACTAGAGAATACTTAGGTATTTAAAATTCATTTAGTTCCTTACCTTTTTGCAATCAAAGGCATTCAGTTGCACAAGTTACACATACTATTCTTAAATCTGGAAAGACAGCCTCGAGATTTATCTGCTGCATGCATATACAAATACTTGATGCATGTTATGTCATGTGATCCCATAAAGATTCACAGAAAAGAATCACTTTTCCAAGATATGGACATAGGGGCCTGTCTTGAAAACAGCAAAGATTATTAATATGAAAGTTACTCTTACAATTAATAAAACCCCACAGTATTGATATTTATATCAATCCTATTGAACTCTTCAATAAAGAAAATTCTACCACAGCCTTCTTATGAACAGAGTTAATACCAAACCAAACGTGCTTTGGGAGCCAGTCAATTCAACAGTTCTCTGTTTTACCATGCTTTGCCCAGCTGACAGATACAGGCTGTCAAATCCAAACATATATATTGAGAAGGACCTTTTGCACCACTTTACAGCTTTGGTGAGAAAACCATTGTTACTTGTGTCTTATCATTATCCATTCCAATACTGATTGAAGATTCATCAACAGGGCTAGCTGATACATGACTTTCTGTACAGCACAGAAGAGCTAATTCGGAGTCTTTCATAATAGATTTCTCCTCGTGCACAACTGGAGTTAGAATTGGTATAATCATAGAATCATAGAATAGTTTGGGTTGGAACGGACCTTGAAAGGTCATCTAGACCAAGTATGTGTGAAAGTATAGTACATCTTCAGCCGTGAGACTTAGAGCCATCAAACTATAGGTTCTTGTCACTAATGAAGTCTTTTAAATGCAGTCTAAGGATTTTCGAGGTCTTGGTAGCTCCTGTATTCTTCACACTATAAAGATTTTGCTGTAGGAATATGATTATTTTCACACCCATCAAGTTTTCCTTTCATTTAATTAAACAGAAAAACAAACAGACAAACCCAACAGATTGGTTATGCAATTCCTGATAAGTAATACAATTTTTAATACAATGTCTCACACATCTTTCATATACATAGATACCACCTATATTTATGCTTTGAACTATTAAACAGGTCTGGGTTTTTCAGTGCTTTAAGCAATTCCTTGCAATGAAGCTAGCAAGCCAGAAAAACCCACCCTACATTAATCTTTGAATCATCCCAAGATTTTAATCTTGGGGATCAAATGGGGATTTTCACCAGGATGTTACTTATTCCTGTTGAATTCTTTTGAACATGTTTCATGCTGATTTTTCTATATAACAGTAAATATAAGAAAGCAGTTATTTCAAAGGACTAACAGGCAAGTCTTGAAATGGTTTGTGGTCAGCTGAGATTTTGACTTTACCAAGAGTCCACAAATACCTTCTGATTCTCTGATATGCTTACACCTTTATGATAATGTTTGTTTTCTTTGGATGAAACTACTTTTGGAGCCCAAAAGCCGCCTCTAAACTATACGTGTCTCAAGTCTTCTCATTGTAACTAGAATATTATAGCACTAAACACAGCTGACACCTTCTGAACTAGCAGAAGACTTGGAAATATCATTAAATGACAGTACTATATATAAGGATAATAAATACTTTAAATCCTCATAAGTATGCTCTTTTATTATTTATCCATTCAGAATTGTTTTTAAGGGAGGTTTTAACACCTTAATCCTCCAAAGTTCGGTATAAGCTAGCTACAAAAATACACCATCTACAGACACTATCAAATCCAATCCACTTTTAGTTAGTTGCCTCTCAGTTCTGTTTTCTGAATTTAAAGTGTGACTCAGTCAAATACCTCCAGTACTGTATTTGATTATTTGCTGCAATTCATTTTGTCCCATACAGTTTTATCTCTCTTTTACTTCAAGATCTTCAAGTGCTTAAAAATTTTCTTCAATTGGTTTGAATTGAGCAAGTGAGGATCTAGGTAATGCACTGACTTTGTTCCAAAATGGGTATCTTCTGATTTCTTACTGTACATGTAACTCCTTTCTTTACCCACGGCTGAGATTGCCCAGTAACGTGGCAGTTAACAATCAGAAAGCATAACTTTCTTCCTCCATGCTTCTTTAAACCCCACTGGCTGTATACAGTTACATACTGCTCCACTAGTTCTGCTACACATTTATGTCATCCTGTTTTTTCTTCACTCTGGACCAACTTCTAAAGGTATTGCTGAATTGTTCAAAAGAATGTTACTGTCTGTCCTCCAAAAGAACTTGTATTCAAACACACAAAGGGTCAGCTTTCTGGTGGGTCTGGAGCTCTTCTCAAAGATTCAGTTTGGTATAGAAGGATTACTGATGATAGCTCCAAAGAAGGGAAAGATGTGGAGTGATTACAACCAATAGAGAGCTTTGATGTATCCCCAAAATCTAACTACCCCATTATTGAACATACCCTATAGCACTTCAGCAAAGAAACAGGTTTCTTCCCTTTCAAATATTCAAAACACTTTCTGCTGTCTCCATCTCAGAAATAACTTTGTTTCTTCGCCCATCATCCTGATACCTGCCCAGGTAACCAGTGTTCTCTGGAAGCACCTTAAGTTCCATCTTAATTGTGTGGTTTGTGTTGCTTTTATTTTTTCCCTCAGCAGAATCACTCATATTTCATCTGCACCTCTTTGACTGGTTACTTCTTTTTATTAGCTCTGACAGCCATGCCAATTGCATGTGTGTGCCTCTGAGACAGCCCCAGCATTCACTTCAGCTTGCCAACAAATCTCTTATTTAAAACTACAACTGTTGGACAATTTCACATATGTACTTTTTAATCACTCAAAGGCACTTTGTTCTGACAATATACCTCCAAGTCTGAAACCTCCAAAAGGTCTCAGACTTGCAAGCTGGATAACGTGCTGCATTCTCTCTGACAGAAAATATGATTGGTTTGTTTCCAAGAATTATCATTGCTGCTTTTATCTCTTTACTTTTCAAAATCTATAAATACTTTGGTATAACACGGAACATTAATTTATGCAGAAGAAAGTCAGGTTTCTGTGAGGCCACGTGCTTCTTACAAGATTTTCCATACATTTGTCAAGCTGAAAGACCTGCAAAGATAGATGGTTTGGAAGTCGTGGTTCTTTTTTTTTCCCTTCCTCCTCTTATTGTTTTTGTGCTGCTTCAGAATGAATCAGCTATGACACCATATGCTGCAACAATTGCTAAGAATGACAGAAGGAATACATTCTCCTCAAACTCAACCAAAAAACACTGTTAAATTAAGGAAATTGTATTCTTCCTACATCTCCCTATGTCTTCCTTGCTCATGTAATGTCTCGTTGCTCCGTTCTTACGTAGGCTCTTCCCAGCCCTTCTCTCACTGTGGCAGGCTTTGTACTACAGATTTAGAACATGAACATCCTCTGGCTACTGCTGCAATAACTGAGCTGTCCCTCAGTTGGAAGACAGAAGAATCCTCCTCTGCCTCTGCCAGCACCACCACCATGACAGCACCTCCAGGGTGGACTGTGTTTTGGCTTGGATACTCCCTATATAAGAACATAAAAGGCTTTACCATGTGTTCATCATGAACAAAATAAGGCCACAGATAGAAAATACTATGTTTTACATTATGTGTATTCCCATAGACACTGAATACTGATTTCCATCAGGTTACAGTTTGGTTCCTTTAAAACTATGCATCACTTATCTATTGCAGCCTCTGGTTTGTACACTTTTCATGGCAGAAGAGATTTGCTCCTTGCTGTCTTTGCAGGGGTCAAGTTACTATAGCTGTCGAGAGAAATCCTCACTCTGAAAATAACTGGATATGAATATCATCTAGCTGAACAAAAGGGAGGCCTGATTATACTCAAGATATGTTGCGTATCTAGCAAGCTCTTCTCATTACTTAACATGTTGCTTGGTTACCTCATCTAACTTGTCTGGGAGGAAGCCTGTTTCATTAAGAAAAAATAACTCGTAAGGCTAACTCCTCTGGGACTGCGGTGGAAGAATGACTTAGGGGTTTTTACACTTATTTCTGAAGTTTCAGGTCAAAACTGAGTCGCTATGTTCACACCTGGGACAACAAAAAGTATGGGTGTACAGACCATTCACAAAAAACTCTGGGATGCTCCATACTGGAGTGCTCTTGAGACTCTCAGTGTGACAAACATCACTCTCTATGCTAGTAAGTCCCCAGGCCACTGGCTAAGGCAACACTTAAATCATCTACAATCAATCCATCACCTTTTTGTAGGCCACTGAGTACAAAGTTAAAGGCCTGTCAATAGACAAAACCAATTCTGTTTGGCATGATCAAACACGTTCACTGCAGCTAGACCCAATGATCTTGAGAAACCTTCAATTCTTCTAATAGTTTGTGACCATTTGGAGGCAACAGTGTCAGGTAGGCTTAAAACCACACCAGAGAGCAGTGAGGCTTTACCGAAGACTTCTCCTATGGTTGTAGATACAGTCCTTTATCAAGAGCCTCTACCTCCATTTTCCCACAGGCTGTGCAGAACCCTCCAAGCTTCAGTTCTGGGGAAAAATAATAACAACATAGAATCAGAATCAACCAGGTTGGAAAAGACCTTTAAAATCAAGACCAACTGTTTCCCCAGCACTGCCAACGCCACCACTAAACCAGGTCACTAATGGCCTCATGTACACGGTTTGTGAACACTTCCAGGGATGGTGATTCCACCACTGCCCTGGGCAGCCTGTTCCAATGCCTGAGCACCCTTTGGAAAAGAAATTGTTCCTGATTGTTCCACGTGTCCTATCACCGTTCCTTGGAGAAGAGATCAGCCACCTCTTGGCACCATCCTCCTTTCAGGCAGTTGAGAGCAATAAGGTTCTCCCTGAGCCTTCTCTTCTCCAGACTAAACCCCCCAGGTCCCTCAGCCATTCCTCATCACACTGTGCTCCAGGCGCTTCACCAGCTCTGTTGCCTTTCTTTGGACCCGCTCCAGCACCTCAGTATCTCTCTTGTCATGAGGGGCCCAGAACTGAACACAGGAATCAAGGTGTGGCCTCACCAGCGTCCGGTACAGGGGGATGATCACTTCCCTGGCCCTGCTGGCAGCACTATCATGTATCACACTCCACAGGCCAGGATGCTGCTGGCCTCCTTGGCTCCCTGGGCACACTGCTGGCTCAGCATCAACAGCAGCAACAAAACCACACCCCCCCTCCCAAGAAAGCCTTGCCGAGGAAGACTAGTTCCGGGCGGGCGGCAGAGGTGTTTCACCGCCTCACCCCCTCCAGACACCGCGGCGGGGTGGGTGATGTGCGGAGGGTGCTGCAGCGATCGCGGCGCCGCCCCCGGCGGGCAGACGGGCGCGGCGGCGTCACGCAGCGGCTCCGCCACCCGCTACCGCCGCCGCGCACCCGCAGCAGCGCCCGCCCCGCTCCGCTCTG
>JANRGW010151855.1:0-103384 GCA_024733675.1 Psilopsiagon aymara
CCAATTATGTTCTTGTACCACCTTTCTCTCTCCTTCTTGTAACAAAAGTAATGAAAGTGTAACTCCAACTACTTCCATTAATATCTTCTGTTTGCAAGGCCATAAATCACTGCCATAAATCAGTTTGAGTAGCGCTCTTTTAATAAGAATAAATATTGGAAATTGAAGGCTCCATCTGCTTTTTGTGCCTTTGTAGGAGTGGCTGGACTTGTAGCACTTGTAGGAGTGCTATTTATTTAACATGATTTAACCCATTCATGCATTCGTACACAGATTTCATCCATTTGCACACGCACACAAGTGCCAGCACCAGTGCCCATGTGGTTTAACCAGGATCACTTGAGCATGACACAGATTGAGATGCCAGTGATGAGACCCCACCACATCCCTAAGGGCTTGTTCCCTCTGCTTTCATGCATGTTCCTGTTCACACTGCAGTCCTTGCCCCCTTGATAATGCTGACAAGAACCTCAATGCTAGGCATGGCTTTTACCTTTCTCTGCTCCTTTCTCCCATAGGCTGTGCTGGCAGGCATTCACTTGACTTGGCTTTTTAACCCCCCTGCTCAGTAACAGTGCCAGTGGGGCAGGACTCAGCTCCTGTCTGCAGGAGCCATGCATGTCATGGTTGAAGCACTGCTGCATCTTTAGGGTGGTTGAAGAGAGTGAGTGCTCTCCCCCACCAGCCCCACAGTAACACCCTGTGCAGCTCAGCTGTTGAAGGCTCTCAGTGTCCTGCATCCCAGAATCTCAGTCCTGCATCCCAAACTCCTCCTCAGCAAGCTGAGGAGCCCTTCCCATTGCTCCCCTGCTCTGGTGGGGAATGTTGTAAATCCCCATTTCCCTGATAAAGAGCTGAGGCAAGGGAGAAAGCTCACAGCCAACCCTTATTAAAAGACCTTTTATTCACTAAGGCATCACTACTAAAACAATAGATCTCTTACTATGCACGGCGGATAACCTGCATCCTTCTCTCAGCCACACGATGGCAGAAGAACCAAAGCGCTCTTAAAATATGTGAAAGGGGGAAGGCACCTGCCTTTGGATCTGCTGGTGAAAAGGGCTCTTAGCTCTTACATGGGCTAGCCCAGATCCCACCAGGAATCCAGCCTTGCCAAATGAAAGCAGGCAGGGGGGTGATGAGCTGCCTGTGGCTTCTCTGTTCTCTGTGCAGGCGGTCTCATGTCATACCATCACACAGACCAGACTTCACACAAGACCCTGTCCTGGCTTCAGCAGTAGCAGTCATTCTTCTGCTTCTTAGTAGCTGGTGCAGTGCTGTGGTTTTGACTTTCAGCCTGGGAACAGCACTGACAACACCGATGATTTTAGTTGTTGCAGTAATGTCTGGTCTGGCCAAGGATTTTCTGAGCCTCATGCTCTGCCAGGGAGGAGGGGAAGCCAGGAGGAAGCAGAGACAGGACACCTGACCTAAACTGACCAAAGAGGTATTCCATACCGCAGCACGTCATGCCCACTATATAAACTGGGTGCAGCTAGCTGGAAGGGCAAGATCACTGCTCAGGTCAGACTGGGTATCGGTCGGTGGGTGATGAGCGGTTGCATTCTCTTACGTTGTTATTTCCCTAATCATTATTATTATTGATGGTAGCAGCAGTGGTTTGTGTTATACCTCAGTTACTGGACTGTTGTTATCTCAACCCGTGGGAATTACATTCTTTCAATTCTCCTCCCCATCCCTCCGGGAGTGGGGGAGGACGGGAGGAGTGAGCAAGTGGCTGCGTGGCTGATTTGCAGCTGGGCTTAAACCACAAAAGACCCTTAGTCTCCACACAGTCCAGTGACCACAAGGTCCTAAAGAAAGAAATCCATCAGTTCAAAACATGAGGCAGCTGTAAACTCAATGGCACAAGGCCCTGAGACACCCGCCAAAACTAGACCTGTTTTTTGCAGGCAGTCAGATGGGTGACCTCCAGACCTGAATCACTCCATGGACCAACCTGTTCCAGGTCAGCCTCTGCAGGCGGTTCTGCTCCAGCATCTCTGCATACTCTTCCTCATGGCAATGAGGCCTCAAACAAGCTGATTTTGAACTGAAGTGATCATAAAGGTCTCAGTCTCACTACACAAGAACTGATTTAAGTACCCAAGAGTTCTGCTTAAAGTCTGCAATGAAAGTGCTTTTCCCCTCAATCAGCTTACCTTCTATGTAAGACTTCTTACCTCATAGTAAGAGATTCCAGAAGCACTAAGCCACCTTCAGGTGATGTCTTTACAAGAGATAAGTTCCAACTCAGGGCTATAAGTGCTCAAAGTAAAAAGCCCTACATCCAGCTGTCATGACATGAAAAGTAAATCCATTCTGTCCAACAGCAGGTGGGAGAAATCCAAAGGGGGCTAAATGAATACAACTACACTGACTACCCACACCAAAAAAAAAATCATAAATTAAAAATAGTGCTTTACCATGTTTTTGTTCATCCTCGTGTTATTCCAAAGACATTATATTCTTTGGACAGCCTGTGCCAGGTGACACAAAACAGCATAAGCATGTGTCTCCAGGACTGGAGATGGAGCTGCAGCTTCATTTCCTGCTACGCCACAGCCATTTCTCCTGAGGACAGGAGCACTGTCTGTACAAGGAGCTGTTGCCTGTTACAAAGGCAGCAGTTCAAAACCAGCTAGTTCCAGTACACAGGCACTATTTTAGAACAGGATCTGATGGACTCTCCTTGGTTCAGAAAACTGTGTGTCAATGAAGGTACCCCCTGACATAGCTCACATTTAGACACCAACTGTCACTCTGGAGGTAATCTTGAGGGAATCATGCAACAGGACATGCAGCTTTTTGCACTTTGTGCCATGTGGGATACCTGATATGGGGAAGCTCTTTTCTGGGGATAGGTGCTTTAAGTGAGGTTCAGCCAAGGTCCTGGGTCACCAGGCAAGTCCATGGTGACCAGGCAGGGCCATGGTCAAGTTTAGGAAGTCAATCCACAGCTCAGGATCAGATCAAACAAAAAAAAATCCATCATCAGACACAGCCCTAGGATGACCAGGCAGGACCAGAGTGATGAGACAGAGCCAATGTTGGCCCAAGACATGAATCCACAAATCAGGGCCTAAAAGCAGCCAGGGTATGGCTGTGCCTGAATCAGAGATCGGCATTCTTGCAGGGCAGATCAACAGATACTGCAAACCAGGGCTCAGATTAAAATGGGCAGGGTGTGGAAGGGAGGCCGCTGGTGAGACTGGCTGCTCAGGGCCATTAGGGCCTATTAGCGCCCGAAAGGCTCTGACAGTCATTGATCAAATCGGTCTACAAGACCATATGAGAGGATCCTGACTCACAGACCGTTTTTAACAGATCAGGGTGGAGGTTTTTTTGCCATTCACCATTTAAAACAGAAAATTAATACCCTCAATTGGTGTAAATTAAGATTTTCGTCTGACTAATAGTAGCAATTAGCTGCTCTTGGTCTGCTGAAATGATCCACTAAAAGCTTAAGTTAAAAAAATACCAAAACTGCATCTTTGGTACTTGTTTTAGATCATAGAGCTCTGAGTGATGTCAGTATTACAGATAACTGAAAGTGTGCTGCTTCTCAAAAGTAAAATGAAAAATAAAATAAAATAATGTATGAGATTTAAAGATTAAGATGACATGACATAGATATAAGATACAAGATATACGATAAAATCTTATATCCTATATAAGATACAAGCTATATGATGCAAGATAAAACTTTTATGTTTGCAACATCAAAATAGAAGAGGATTAATGTACAGTTAACTCCTTTTCCTAAGTAAACTGTTGTAATCCCATCAGTGCACCCTCTAGCGCCCTGGACTTCAGCTCCTCACTGTCTGAGGAGCTGAAAAAATCTGAAGGTGAAGTTAAGCTGCAATATTACAGGTTCCCCCTGCCCGCGCTGTAAGCGTCTTACTCAGAGTAGTACCTGCGGCAGGCGGCGCTCTCTGCCTATAAAAGGGGGAGATGCTCCCTAAGCGCCCGCTGAAACCGGGCACTGGGCAGAAGGGCTTGTGCAAACTTCCTTTTCCTTTTTAATTTTTCTTTTCCCTTTCCCTGTTCCCCTTTCCCCTTCCTGGCTTTAAGGAGGAGCCCCTCGCTGTGCAGTTATTCCTGCAGGAGCCACAAACCAGATCCAGCTTTTAGCTGGGAGAAATAAAGGCAGTATTAGCATTAGGCATTAGAAACCTAGAGCCTTTGGGAGAGCAAAGTGAGGAGGGTAACTTCAGGCAGTTTGTGTTCTGGGAAGTCTGGGGGTTTGGCAAATGCAGCCACACGGACCAGTTGTGCTGCCTCCTGGAAAATGAAGTGTCCTCCTAATTCCAATGGAAAGAGAAAAAATGAATGCACTGGAGGGTAAATGAGAAACAACGCAAACCTTGGGATTGCTGTGCTGACACTAGCAAATACTACCTTAAACACCCCTGCAGACATTCAGCATCAGGAATAGGTGATCTCTGATAACAAAAACCTTGATGCTGACTTCCTCAGATGTTAGCTGGAGCAATTTCTTTAGAGGGACCAGAACAGAGATTGCAACCAAGAAAGACGTTGGAGAAATTGAGTTTTGTTTGGTGAGGCACAGGTATTTCACACATGAAATCTGTCAAGAGAAATCCCATGTAATTCCATACAAATGCATCCAGCTGATTTTCTAGCATCTTTCCAACTAAACCCATAGAAGTTTGAGTTCTGAGGGCTCTGATGGGCAGCATTAGGGTCATGTAGTCTGACTTCCTGCATAAACAGGTAAGAGAATTTTACCAGAAGGTGCATAAAGCATATCTTGGAGATGTATTCTAAACAGTGACACTGAGCTCATCCAAGCAAGACCTTTCAATGAGCAATCACTTTATTGGTAAGAAATGGCACTCTCACTGAAGGTAGCAAATGCATGCTTCTAACTGTCAAATCTTGCTGAGCCTTTCAAAAACACACAGAGAAATACCTCCTTTCCAGCTCTTCTGTTTTATAAGTAACTCAGTAGCCAAACTACCTCTCTGCTATTTTTAAAAATAAACTAAACCCAGGCATTTTCTCAAATTTAACTTTAAAGACTTTAAGTTCCCTTTTTCAAGTTCCTTTGAACCCTCTCAGTATGTTCCAGATCCTCTACAAACTTCTATGCTGGAACTGGGCTCTCATTCAAACATCCAGGACCCCATTCCTCCCCCTTCACTTGATGTACTTCCTCCCTTTACATCAGCCTTTTACTTGGGAGAAAAACAGCAGATGGATGGATGTGACTTACCTCTCCAGCCCCACGAACAAGACCCCCACTGTGCTTTGTGTCACATGCACCATGTTTGTTCCTCAGATCACACAGGCTGCCAGCAATGTGGGTCTTCTACATTCTAAGGGAAAAGACATTTAAAGCAAAGTTAGGAAGAGAAATAGACATTTGCTGATATTCAGGAAAAAGAAAGTTCTGCAGGAAGGAAGCAGGTAAACTTACTCTGCAACAGCTTCAACAGCTTCTGAGTGTGAAGAAGGCTATTTGTGCTGCTGGCATCAGATGTTCATACATCTGATGCTAGGCTATTTGTGGGATCTTGTTACTATGAATTAAGGAGTAACGAATTGTACTCTTGGCCAGTCACATCTGGAGAAATCGTGGAGGTTGGATTAGGTGACCTTTGAAGGTCCCTTCTAACCCAGACTATTCTATGATTCTATATCTCAACACGCAGTTGCTTACAATATCAAGTAACATGCCCAGATCCTGAAAATGGAACTGAAGCTGAGAACTCTCTCTGTTTTGAAAATATTTAAGTTGGCAACACTGGGCCAAACTTGCCACTGTGATAAGCAGTGGACATGCCTCTATCAGACCACAAACTGGCCTTGCCTATAACTACATTTTGTGAGGAAACCAATAAGGAAGTACTTAGTGTGTGTACTTCTCATGCATGCACTTTCCATTAAGTAACTTTTTTCAGACAAAGAACTTTCCACAGGAAGATGAGAGGATCTGCCTGATGAAATATTGACTCTCCCAATTCATATTAGATTCTCAAGCATCATTCAAGAGCTCTGAATTGACTAATGGCCATCACAGCAAATAGATTTCCACCTTAATCTTCAGTTCTTGTCTGAATGATATTAATACACATTGTTTATCGCTAATGAGCTCTAGAATATGATGTTAACAGAAGCAATTAAGGCCCAGCATAGCTGTCTGCAACTCTTTGCTGGAGCTGAATATAAGGGTAATGAATCACTTCTGTATTTCAGTTCCAGTTTCCTTACTGCAAATCGTACCTCCGATGAGTTAAACTGATCTTGGTGTCCAGGCTCTTGCCTTTATTTTTAACCTGTGTGTGTGCAAGAGGTTGGTTCTATAAGAAAGCAGCAGATGGGTCTTTTGAAGAGCTAGTGGATTTATTAGGTTTTTAAATGTTAGCAATGATAGCATCTACCTTCAAAGAGAGGTGCCATATTTAGACCACCTTTTCCTGTACCAGCCATACATTTAAACTTCTCCTAAGGTGCTTAAGTTCAGGAGAACAAAGTCTGATTCAGAGTACTGTTTAGCCAGGACTGATGGACCCTGGCTTCTTGAGCAGATAACCATGACAGAGGTGTCAAACACATCAGGGGCTTTTTGCCTGGTTGCTCAAGGCAAAAAGGTGTTTCTCTCAAATCTTTGGTGAAGTGGTGGTTTCAGGGAAACATTTTGTTTGTGACCACATGAATTTAGAAGCTAAGACAAAATGAAAGCAAAATACGATGCTACCCAGATAATTTTTGTTCTGCACTGTTGCTCTGTCCCAGCAAAGTTTGGACATCCCTGTCTTTCATGAACTACATTAAACAGTGAATGTCAAAGTACTTTGGAGTTGAGTCAACCTTGAAAAGGAAATAAAACCACCTACTTGGTGATTCCCAGAAGAAAAGATGATGGGGATCGCTGTAATCCTCCAAATTGATGACTTGGTCCTACACTAATTTTACAAATAGGATCCTGTTCTAGACAAAGCTTGGTTTGAAAGAGCTGAGCTTTTCCATGTTCTGTTATACTGAATAATCCACTTATCTTGTCTTGAAGGCATGTGAAGAAAACCAGAAGTATCAGACAACATGATCATTCGATCTCATACTGTAAGAAATTGCTGAGATAAGACAATGCCAATATGAATGTGCTTTTGTCATATACTTTGGCAGGAGGCTCAAAATCTGCCTGAAGTTGCCTTGTCAGTCCCAACTGAGAAAAAGTTAACAGCCGTCAAACTGTTTCTGCTCATACATTCAGCTTCTCACTTCACCACAACTGAGCTGGCATCCTACATCTGTGATTCTTTTACCCAAAACAAACAGTTTTACCACTAAGACTACCTGGCTGGCTTGGACTGCACTGCTCCACTGTTTCTCTCATCCCCAGCTCTGGCTGCTCCTTGTAAAACATCCATCTGAAATGAAAGTTGAAACATAGCTCTTCAGCCAGCAAAGTGGAACACACTCAGCCGCTGCAGGAGAACCAGAACATTTTTACCTGTCTTCACCTACAGATGTTATCATCACACCTACAAGCAGGCTCTGCACTTTGGCATTTTTGATCTCTGATGCTTAGTACCAAATTAGTCAGCAGTTCCTTTTTTATTTTTAAGGAGTTATCTATCTAAGGGCTAAGATCAAAGCAGCAAGAACATCATTTCATTGTGCTGACTTGAATTGCAGTGTCACTTTAATTTGCAATCACTGAAGCAAAACATCACCAAAAGCAAAGGAAATACTTCAGCAATTAGCCTGCACTCAACTCAGTGCTGCAGGAGTCACGCTGCTGTAGCTGACATGCTACTGAGCTCCAGGATGTCCCCATCACACAGCAGAGCCTGCAGGTGAGGGTGCAGCACTGAAATAATGGAACTGCCAGTGGTGATAAGAAAGGGAGACTTGCTGGGGCATTTTAGAACAAAATTATCTGGTAAGGAACTTACAGGAGTCAAGCTTGTGCTGTTATTTTTTGTTTGCTCGCTTTTGGTATATATAAAGAGGATCTGGACAAAATATTCCATGCAAACTTTAACTTGAGTAGAGGCAAGGTTCTTGGGTAACTTCTGGGGTCACGAGGCTTCTTGGATTACTCAAGAGCAGACTACATGCTTCCACTAAAAGAGATCAGAATAGAAGACCTGTGCTTTAAGCATTGGGAGGAAAACATTAATAGCTGCTCATGTGCCATTTTTAATGGTATGTGCATAGATGAGCTCCCTCTTCTCTACATCCAGTTTCCTTGTGCAGTTTCCTGCTAGTTCCATGACTATCCTCTGGATTCTCAAGACCCAACTAAATTATACAGTCTAAGGGTGGGAAAAACTTTTACAGTTCATATATGGAAAGCAGCAGAAAATGAACCAGTGCCACTTCTGTCGCTGTGCAGCGCATTAGCAGGATGCAGCACAGGATACAAGTCTTCTTTATCGTCTACATTACCATTGCCACTAATTTACTTTATGGCAGAAATGTCCTCCCATGCTGGGCACTGTACAATCACGCAGACACATCTTATCTCCCCACATTTACAGAAGAAGAACTTTCATTCTGTTTTAAATCAGGCAACTGAGACATCAAGTAAAAAGCAATTTACCTTCAGTCTAGGGAAAAGCTGGGACAATATTACAGGCCACTTTTTCACTGGCCAAAGCCCAGTATCAAATGAGCAGTCAATTGCTTTTCAGGCCACCAGCAGCACAGCCCTCCAGAACCAACCTTCAGCTCCTGAACAGCTGGGTGACTACATCACCCTTCTACACTGCCCTTGTGCCCAATAGACGGAGGTAATTCAGAACAGAGATACCCCCAGGGCTTGTTTGCCCATTAAGATGGTGGGAAGAGAGTTTGAGCCCCTTCACAGATCACTGCACCAGGCAGGAGCAGCCATCACCTCTGTATCTACAGATGCCTTAGAAAGCACTGCCATCCATTCGCAACACCCGTTCTTCCCAGACGCAAAGAAACCCAGCAGCAAAACACCCCACACCAGCCCCTGCCACAGGACTGGGTTTACCGAAGCTGGGGGAAGATGCTGGTTTGAAGCAGAGGCACCCCCCAGGCAAAGGTACCCCCCATGGGCTATGTGGCACCGACAGCTCTGCCCATCTGCCCGCGCACCCGCCTGGCCCTTTGTGCAGGGCCAGTTCTCAGGGGGGCCATGGGTGCTACATTAGGCACCTGCGGCTTGCACAATGGGCTGTGGGTGCTCGGGGGAGAGACAGATTGATGTATTGTGCGCGGGGGAGGAGGGCTGTCACTTGAATCCATGTGAACCCAGGCTTTCGGGGCAAGAGAGATTGACAGCTTTTGTAGGTCGCAGCTCTCTTTCAAAGCTCTGCTTTATAGACAGTAGGTTAGGGGGCCCGGGCTTTCACTCCCATAATTCGAACAGGGCAATCATCAGCACTGAGAATTTCTTCTCTCTCTCCCTCTCTCTCATTTTTTTTTACCCCCCCTTGTTATGCATTAAATGATTTCAGTGGAGGAATGTGCAGCATTAATTAGAATTGGTTAGTAGATACCAAGGGGAAAAGTTTCTTCACAACAACTATAGGAGGTGTCACTGCTACAAAGACGGTTTTGTTTTCACTCTCCCCTGCATTATCAGTGCAATATGTAAGGTAGCAATTCTTTTCATTTAAATTAAGTGGAAAGCTACTAAATCTTGTTTTATTCTCCAAAAAGAAAAAGGTCCTTAACACTTATCTTTTAACTTCTTCCATTTTGTAAGGTTGGTGTTTACTTTTGCTTTCAGTCCTCCCCATTAATCGCCCTGCAATGATGTGTATCCAGTTTTGTGTATCATTTAGCTCTTACAATTATAGGCCAGTACAACTAATATATAAGGATTGTCTCCTGATTAAAGCAACAACATTACCATTTAAAATCAAAGGCGCTTGTCTAGATGGACACATTGAAATTCAGAAGTGTGGCTCACTGTTCTCTGCAGGGATTTCCTAGTTTCTTTCAGCTTTTTAAATGGAAGTTAAGCTAAAAGATGGGCTTAAGCATATAAAGTAAGAGCTTAGGAGAAACGCTCATTAATATATTTATGCATTTTTCAAAAACTTAATTCCTTAAAAACTTTTCCTATCAACAATGTGCAAACAAATTTTAGCCCTGATTGTGTTTAAATAGTTTCTTCCATCAAATGTACCCAATTAATTTATCAAAAATAGTTATAAAACCAAATCTGATTAAAAATAATCTCTGAAGTGAGTTTTGACATTTAACAACGGACACAACTCTAACTGCTACACCAGAGGGTATTTATGTCCTTTTTTTCTGTTAAGGTTTTGAAAACCACCTAACTGTTACCACCATAAATCATCACCCCTTAAGACGCATAACACCGTGCCTCTAGAAGTAAGTTATTAAAGCTCCATACCCTGCTTGTTCTCTTGCAATGGATTCACCTGAAATGTGACAGTATTTATACTTTGCCCAAAGTATCACTCGGCATTAGCGTTCTTTGTACCAGGGAAAATACAGTTCTTGCTTGTTCCCCCTAAAGGAGTGCTGACAAGTGTAGCACAGGCAGAGGTGCCTGGGTAGGACAGTGCAGGTATTACTAGAGCAGTTCTTCTCCTGCAGCACAGGTACCAGTGCTTAACTTTTTGTCTGACTGACACAGACAGTCTGGACTATGCATTATGTAGTCAAAACCACAGCCTAAAAAATAAGCTTTGTTATTCAGTGTCCAGATAACAACAAGCTTGATTATATTACCATCTTACTAATAAATCAGGAGTTACTAGTGGGAGACAGGATGCTAGAACTTTTTATAAGGTAGCTCAGCATTGGTGCAACTTTAAGAGCTACATAAAGATGAGCTAAGCAAAGCCCGTGCAAACGAAGAAAGGACCCCAAACATGGGATGCAGTTTTCAAAGTAGAAATTTAACTCAGTCAAAAGCCAACTAAAATATTTCACCTTCTGGCTGGAAAATTTTCCCCACTGTGAACAGGAGGAACAAGACTATTGCAGGGAAAATTCCATTTGCTATGAAGAGTTATTTTCCACAGTGCAGGGAAAGGGAGAAACAGAGCTTTTTCCCTTCTGCCACCCTAAAACTGCCAGTTCAGCTTCAGTGGCTGGGATTTCAGCCCGGGAGACTTCACCATAGCACCGAATACTCTATTAGCAATAATTAATTAATTAATCAGGTGCCAATGCACTGAGGATCCCAGGCAGTCAAGCTGTTTGCTGCCTCAGACACAGAGCAGCATTTCTCTGGGGAGCTGAGGTCACAGCAAAGATTGTGTTTTGAAGTTAGGCCCAGCCCCGGGGTCACTCAAGGCAGCCCAAAGCTTTCCCAGCAGCAGTTCACTTCCCCGCACAGCACCAGCACCGCGCAGCGGGACCAGCTCCCTCCCTCCAGAGATGCAACGCTCCTACGCGGGTCGCTCTCTCCAAGTTTTCCTGTGTTTCCTGCTCCCTGGCCCAAAAGCTGTCTCCCTTTATTTCTTTTCTCCTCTTTTTTTGGACCGCAGTACTTCTCTCAGAATTATGCATCCCTCATGCATGTAAATGAGAGGGGTCCAATTACACGCGAGGGAGAAAGGGTTTAATGAATCGTGAAAAAGCAAGGGTTGCATAGAAAAAGCTCAATCGTAGTTGCCCCATCATCCCCCCACTTGGAAACGTGCGTTTCACGTTTTTGAGAGTGATGAGAGAATGCAGAGGGGTGAACGGGAGAAACCCGCAGCCGAATGAATACAACACTTGTTTGTGTTTGTTACAGGCCGCACTTGAAATCTGTGATATGCACTTTTAAAGAAAAATAGTTAAGCACAGAACTTATGTTCCTTTACACAGCATAAACAAATGCAATAGATGGTTCTACATAACTACATTCAAGTTCTCCCCTCTGGAGTACATTCCTCTTCTTGCTCTCCTGTTCTCTATGCCTATATCTGAGGTCTTATATGGATTTAAAGGACAAAGAATGGGCAGAAGCTGGTTGTTACTTATGAGGTCCTTCAAAATACAGTTGCAGGTTACAGCCTAAGTTGTATAACTATATTCCTGACACTGAAATTAGTTTTTTATCACTGGCTCTTCCAGGTGAATGTGAGTTAGACATTATGGGAAATGGTGAGCATTTTAAGGCAAACCGTGGCAATATTATTAATTTCAAGTATTAACGTAATTATAATTTATTTCAAGTATCAATGTGGCAACATTATTAATTTCAAGTATTATTTCATTTGTTTACATTTAGAACAGACATCATAGCAAACTGATTTCTAAATATTCTTTGATTCTTCAGAGGTCTTTTCTTTCTGCTGTATTTTTGGGGTTTGGTAGGTTTCTTGCTGTGTTTTCTTTTTTCTTTAGCAGGATTAATGATTAATGTTAAAGGATTAATTTCAGTCACTGCCTGTTGCTAAAATTACTTTAAAATTACAGAATAAGAAAAATTCCTACCGTCCCTCAATGGAATTACACAGGTCCTGAGTTGTGAAAAGAAACAGACATAAACACTTGAGTATGAAGACATTCTCTCTTTTCCTTGTCAACAGTGGAATCACAAGTACTGGGCAATTACATCTCCAACTGAAATGCAGTTGAACTATTATCTGTTCAGTATCTTTAAACTTTGGCCTCAGTGTTTCCTTGTTTATTTGGGCACAGAAATAACAGGGAAATTGCACACGGAACTGATTTCTCATTAAGGTAGGATGAAGCTAGAAAGAATTATAGTTTCCACAACAGCAGCAATAGGATACCTCTCAGAGTGTGCAAATTTTCACAGGAGTATAAATAACTTGTGGAATTACACCAAGCCTGTTCCAATTTTTTACTAACTTGGTCCAGAACCCTGTAGGCAAAATGTATGTGGCAGCCAGTGCATAACTTATAGCAGCTGTAAGTAAATATTTCTCATTAGAAATATATGAAATAAAAAGAAAGACCTACTGCTCTGATGTGTCACATTCTTAGTTAATTCTACACAGGTGAGAGAGCCCTGGACCACTGCTGATGGTTGAGGATGCTGTGCTGGTTAGTTTGACTACTGCTGTGAAGAGTGGAGCTAAATTCTATGATCTTAAAAAGAAGTTACCACTACTCCAATTGCTCCTTCAAGTCTGAGGCATTGAAGTGGTTCAAGCTGGCAGAACCCTCCTGATAGTGAAGAGGAAATGGAAGTAGTGCACATGAGATACCTGTCTTTGTGACTCTTATTAATTTTTCTTATCTTCCAGGCACATCTTTATTGGGATTTCCATCTGGCAGGGCTCCTGGAAATCTTAACAGAGGGGAGGACATGCTGGTTAGTAACCTCTGTGTCCTGTGTGCAGGTATTTCTATCTATGATACTGGGATAAGGAGGGAAGGAATGATGCCTGTACAGAGAGTAGTTGGCATAGTCCAGCTCCCTGAGGAAAGGAAATAAAAATTGCAATATGGAAAATATCATAGGATGTTAAAGCTTTGCCTGTCCCCTTATCCACAAAATCCATAAGCCTGCATTCTGGGCTTTCCCAAAGAGATGTCGTTGCTGAATTTTGTGAGATTCATCTCCTATCATTATCTCAGGTTAGTTATCCTGACCTCATTACAGCAGGTGTTCCAAAAGCCTGAATTGTTGACCAAATTCACACAGATGAGTGCTACTCCCTGGTCTGACTCAAAATAGAAAAAAATTTTCAGGAAGACAGATAAAAACCCCAAATTGCTACTTTTAGAATTAAGAAAGAAAAAAATTTCAATCTATTCAATGAATTCCATACAAAGATGGTACAGAAAATATCCCAAAGAGCACACATGTTGTAGAACAGATTTTCATATAAATCCCTTCTTATAAATAATTCTCATGTGCGTCAGAATCCTTTCCTTTGATCAGACAACCTTTGTACCCATTATTAGAAAACAGCAACATATACAGCTGTGTTAAGGAAAAGATGCACTCTGGTGCATCTTTTGGGATACATAGTTGGGATACATTTCACCATGGAAGGTGGATAAACAAAATGTTTTCAGTTACTAGTTTCATCAACATGCAATGTCTCCATGAAACAAGTTTTCATGAATGACCAAACACCACCTGGGGTTGAAGGACATTGTTTTATCTTTGTTTTCCAGTGTATTAAGATATTTAAGGTCAATGCCTTCTTAATGCATTTGTGGTTATCTTAATTTTTTAAAAAGCAGTGCAGAAGAATGGCTCTTTAATATAATATAAAAGACAAAGAAATATCAGTATGAAATACCAAATTGCTCATTTGATATCTTTTTTGTATATTAATTTACCAATAATAGCAAAAAACACAAAATGATGTAAATGCTCTATACCCATATTGATGGGACACACCACTGACAGAAGGACCATTTTCTGCGTCAAATCGCACACCTGCAACATTTCTTTCCCATCAGCTTTCTCCACATGACTGTTTCTCTTGTGCTTTTACCACATTATTATTTCTCCTTGCCTGTGCATGGCAGATGCTTGGGGTGGTGGCCAGTTGGGTTGGGACAGCTTTCATGGGTCATCAATTTGACCTTCACCTCCTGGAAAGATGGTGGTCTTTCTTAGGGTCTGTTCTCAGCAATGGGGTGGGAGGAGACCCAGGGGCCTAAGTTCTTGCTGCTGAAGTGCACACAGCATTTTGCATGCTCCCAGACTCTCTAGCCTAGCCCTTTTTGCCCGTTTACTCACTAACTCAGTGATAAGAGCATGTACACCTTGCCTTGTTCACCAAACCTCCCATTTGCATGACTGCTATCAAGAAGAGCTCAGGAGGCAGATGAGACAGAGGAGAACATCACAAGGTACAGAACCAACAAGAGAAATAGCAAAGATCTCTCCCAGTTTTGGTTCAGCAGCTCTAGCACATCTGCCTTTAAGTTTTAACTGCATGTGAGTTACAGTTTCAGTAATCAGTTCTGATTTTCACAAGCCAGGATTTGACTGCACAAAAGCATTTGCTTTTCTTTCAACATAAAATGTGCTAAAATACACTTGAAAGTTGTAGATTTTTTTTTTAATGGGGAAACATTAGGTAATTAAAGAAATCATGCACCATGCCATGTGGAGGCCTTCTGACAAATACAACTTTGGTGGCCATGACCCTGACCAGAGGAAGAAGGCTGTGATGTCACCTCATCCCCAAGTCCCAGTTTCACGGATAGTATCTCTGAAAAGAATTGTCTAAAGGAGATTGTTCCTTATGAAAAGTTCACATGATGGAGTCTGAAGGGCTTGTTTCACTTGAAGCCCAGCAGGACAGAGCTGTTTGGAAAGAAGCATTCAGTGTGTTCTGTTTTGCTGAAAGCTGTCACAGTGAACAAGTACTTAGCAAACAGCATGAACAAGGATTTGAACTAGAAAACTAGCAGGGCCCTGACAACAGTGTAATAGTGGGCTTGTCTGCTCAGAGCCTGTACAATGATGCATGGGGTCAGGAGAAGGAAAACAGGAGAACTGGATTGCTGTATTTTTAATATATAAAAGATGACAATTTACCATTGCTCTGAAATCACTGGCATTATTGTGGTCACCATTGGCATCAGTGGGAGGGGAAAGCATCCTGGCCAGAAGGGACACAGGGCAGAGGTACAGAGCATGGCCAAAAATTGAATTGATTGCTTAACTAAAAATGACTCAGTTCTTTTCCTATTATCTTGTTTTGCAACATTTTTACTTCTGTCATGATGAGCTGACTGTTTAAGCTGTCTCTTTTTAGATCTCTGATCCATATTTAGCTGTGAACAAAAGCTGCCTGAACCCCAGAGAACCTGCCATTCCCCACCTTTGAAAACCAGCTGCTTTTATCCAAGCACCTAGCTGCTGACACCACACAGGTGTAGGAGACTAGCACCCACCAAAGACTCCCCTTTCACACAGGAGACTACTAAAGGCAACGCAGCATTCAGAGACATCAAATGAGTAGAAAATTAGAATAGGATAAACAAAAATTCTCCTTTTAGTTTTGCATACTGGAACCATGTCCTTATTTCTAAAGCAAACCTCAAAACCACACAAATGGCACCTTTTCACCATGATTATGACAGTTGTCTAGCTTATGACAAGAAGAGTTTCTAAAACTATAATAAAAACTTTCCATTTGTCACTTCTAACATGTGCATTTTCCTAGACATTGAAAGTCCCTAGCTGGTGTTCTTCTCTACAGAGGATTAACAGACTCTTCTTCAGGTTGTCTTCTATTAAGTAATTTGCATAAGAATCCTATTTCTCCCCTTCCCTTTAACAAGGACAGAAGACTTGCAATATATAAGCGCATAGCCCAGCATAGCATCTACCTCTTTCCTTATAGACCTCAACAGGCTCAGGGTGAAAAACACTTTTCTAGCCTATAGGAAAACCTGATGATTTTATCAGGTCCTGGGATATGTTTCTGGACCTGCTATTCATTCCCTTCATACTCTGCCATGGCTGAAAACCTTTGCTAATTGTGGAAAGAGCACAGGGGGAAGAAAACAGAACGAAGAATCACCTGCTCCTACCAAAGCTTAATCCTTGGACAAGGACATCGTTATCTTAAGTTTTTCCTGGAGAACTTGATGCTAGGAATACCTTCACTGGGTGCTCAAAGTTGCTGTCTTCTTCTGATACCCACACCCTTCATATCCTGGTAATTGTATTACAAGTTTCATAGTACACTAACAGATATTTTCAGCAAAGCAAGTCTCTTGCAAGGAGACCAATTACAAGACTGCTCTCCCACAGGGTTTTCTCAGCTGCTACCTGGAACCAGATAGCATAAAAACTCATGACCTTCCCCTCTTTTTCTTTGCCTTGCCCCAAATCTCCTCTCATTTCAAGTATACTACAGCACAAGTTTGAAAGAGAAAGGAATAGGCCTTTTTCAAAAATGCCAGACTTATTTAGGAGCCTATAAAACTTCTACCGAATGCCTACTCAGAATAGCTTTGTACAGACACAGAATGGCTACTGTTTATCCAGTATCTGTGCTCACCAGTTCTCAGATGCAGCTCTTTCCAGTACCCTTCTACTGTAGATATGCTTCAGGTTGTGAGAGATGACAGTCCTTTGAACTCAAGTTCTCTGCAGAAGGGTCACGCTGATTTGGCTAAAAAGGTGAAATTCGAGTCATTAGTAATATCCTCTGGAAATTTTACCCATCCTTATGCTGCACTGAAGCAGCCACCACCCCCTGTCCTTTTTTGAGCCCTTTTTTGAATTCATAGGTATTTCTAACAAGATTGCTTGGGTTAACCTGGAAAATTTTGTCTGAAGGGGAAAAACACTCACATTATGCCCTCACCACAGGCTGAGGGTGAACTCCCATGAGAAGTAAACCTCCAGGTAGGTATGGTGACATTTGCCAGTGGCGGAGCTGGCTACAGAGGATACCACCACTTGCACACTGAGCTGCAGATGGGTAGAATGCAATCATATTCCCCACCTCTGTAATATATCTGCTGTCATTTTTGTGACTAGTGTCTGGCTTTTGCAAATTTAGCAAAACCACTTTGTCTCACCTGCACTGTTCGTTGCAGCATTTGTAGCACCACAAAAGGGATGGCAGGTACAGATACACTGCTAAAACTGACCCATTCTACTGCCTGGAAAATAACACCCAGCAGCAGGATTTTGTGTCCTTGCATATCATGGGGAAAAAACATTGTTTTCTTCCATTCCCCACCTCCACAGAAAAAAACATGTTACTTGTCTTTAAGTTGTTCTCTTCCCAGGCTAGCCTATCTTTAACCCATGCCACTGTTTGAAACTATGAAATACAGAGCTCCTTTCTTGCAGGGAGGGATATGTTCCTGCCAGGTCCCAGTGTTCTAGGGAATTTGCCAGATCCCTCAATAATCTGATCCTCTGCCTCTTGGCTCCAGTGCTCTGAGTTGGCTCTTTTGGTTTGAGTTCTCCCAAAATAGGATCTTCATCCCCTCCTATATCGTGCTTTCCCTACTGCCTGGTAACCGTGTGTAAATTCCACCCCCTTTAGCATTTCCTTCCCCAGCAAAACAGCGTGAGGAAACAGCAGGGGCAGTCAGTGTCTCCACCCTCCAGGCAACATGGGCATATGCAAGAATGAAGGATTTCTCTCTGCAGCATCGTGTTGAGGTTTCCTGGTGCTTAGAGAGCTGCATTAAATGCACTGGGTTTGATTCCCACAGTGCAAAATACCCTTCATAGGTCTGTAGGAAGATAATAGGAGTGCCAGGAACAAGAGAGGGAAAGTCATGGCCCAAGCAGGGACCAGGAGAGGATCAGGTACAGCTGAGCCGCATTGTACCAATTCACCAGTACCTGCTAGGCACATATTCCCCTAGCTAGGTTATCAACTGTTCATACCAGGCTGTGTGGGATGTCCCCTGTCCTCCAGAGCTGCCGATTGGATGAGAATTAGAATTTAGGCCAATTAATCATTATGGAGAATACTAAGTAAAAAGTCCATGCCAGCAAGACTGCAATAACGGCAACCTGAGAAAGAAGGGACGTGTCACCCCGTTTAGCTGTTACACCATGACAGACACAGTGCCTGGAGGATATTGCTACTCCAGACAGTTATCAACCTTCTGACTGACTTGCCTCGCAAGCTCTTGTTCCCCCTTCTAACTAAAATGAACATATTTTGCAGAGAAGGAACGTAATTTTTAAAGTCCTGAGTTAATCAAATGCTTTAAAAACACTGTGCTTTAGATACAATGGATCAACTTTGTCCTGGGTGTCAGCTATTCACTCCAACAAGCTTATACCAGAGATGAATTTGCCCTGGTGCCTTTGTCAATAAAATTCTAGATTAAAAGAGAGCCTATATAGAGCTGGTCCCAGAGGTAATTGCTGGTTAATCAGCCAATTAACTGACCCAACGAGTAGGAAAAGGAGAAGGGGGAGTAAGGGGGAAAACAAATCAGTCAAGGTATGGTAGAACACAATTCTTTAGGAGTTAATGTTAGAAACCTTTTCAAAGGGATTACAGCCTACCTTGACTCATTCGCCCTTCTTCCCTCCTTTTCCTCTTCTTCCCAATTTGTAATTGTTGGTTCCCCTAATTGGCTGATTAACTACTTATTACAGACAGACCTAGAGGTATGTGGGATCCCGTTAGCCACGGAACTTGATTTCATCTAGCAGAGCAAGGCTGAATGCAGCAGAGCATCTGTATGGGCAATTTTTCTCCTAACCAGGCTTAGAGTCAAGTAGCATTTCAATTGAGAAGATTCTTTTTTAAACTAGCTTCTATTTTATTTATTTAATACTACAAAGAAAGGGAAGGATTTTATTTTAATAGTTTGTTATCCAAGCAGAATTATTTTTAGCTGAATTTAATGGAGTTTGCATACCTCAAATTAACCTATTTACTATTCACTGTTACATTATCAATGCTATCAGGATGTTTTAATGAATGAGCTGTTACAGCTGCCTGATGTTATGATAATAAATAATGACAATAGAATTAACCTCTATTTTCCTTTGATATTGTTACCAGGCTGCTTTTTACCAGTAGCAATCCTGGGAGATGAGTCTTCCTGGTGAAAAGGGCAAGCTGAGAAAGTTACCCTAATTACCTCTCTTTGGAGTTTTGTAGGGGAAAAGAGCAGAGCTCACCCTTCCAGCTGTTGGCTTCACATAAGATTTATAGTAGGTCAAAAGGGACGTACTAGTCTGTTCTGCTACATCCTGAAACAACAGAACAAAGTAGGAATCCAAAGTTGCTTTCTGAAGCTTCAAGGAGGAGTTTTGCTGCTTGTTCAACATAAAGCAAATCTCAAAACATCTCATTAACGTACCTTTTCCAACATCACGTAGTAAAAGATGGAGCTGCTACCCCTGAAACAATGACATTGTAGCTCAACAGGATGCTAAGTTTGACCTCTCTAAAACAATACCTATCAGTACACATGGCTGCGGGCGTATATAGGTTATTTTCTAAAGCTGGTGGATGGTTTTGGTCACTCACCCTCCTGTGTAGATGGTAAATAACATTCTTTTTCTCTTCTCATTGCTTGAACAGCAGGACCCTGTGTAAAGCAGCAACTTTTCTGAGTGTAACTATCCAGGGAGGCAGGCACACAACTGGGTTCTCCTAATGTAGCTTCTCTTGAATAAACCTCTTCTTCTAAGTCCACTTCTTCTGCTTCAGAAGAGAGTTTGGGATTTTAGTTCTGTCTAATGATTGTGACAATTTATTTCTCCTATTCCTCTTTTTCCCTTAGCAAGGGAACACGCTGAGCCTGGGCAGCCCATCTCAACTGCATGTAAATCACAATCTGATTAGGAAGTGATATATTCATCTCTAACTCCTGTATAAAAGTTATTCAAGTATTTTGACAAAATAAGTGCTGTTTACTTTATATGTTTTCTGCTAATTCTAAAGATTTCTGCAAACCTAAAGGATCTCATGGAATTTACAGGCTTGTGGCTTTGCTATTGAAAGTATAAAAGCATGCTAAATTAAGTTGATTTGCCTGTGAAAGAAACACGTCCATTATTCATGTCAGGGCCCTGTCACATCAAATTGAGGGAGTAAAGAAAACCCTTTTTTATCAACGTTTAGAAGCAAGGAAAAAACCAACCATTCAGGGACTGAATTTCAATTGGGAGAAAGTCAGTCTGAAAGCAAGGTTTAAAAAAAAAATAGTTGGGGACATGTTTAATGCTGGAAATCAGCAAAGGGTGGCTTGATTTAACTTTGGCTGAAATCTTTCCAACAGAAAGCCAGAATGAGACTTAAAGTAGCAAGTAAAGCACAGTCTCTGTATCACTCATGTGTAAACTTGTCAAAAGTAGTTAAGCTAATTCAGATTTAAGTCTTCTCAGACCCAGTTTTTCTTGGATGCTTCAAAATAGTGTTATTCAAAGTTATTAAACAGGTAGAGCACTGCATTTGTGTACTACCTTTTTTTACCCACCAGTTATTACATGATTTAATTCTTACTAGCAGATGTCAGGTAGGGCTTTTTAATATCTGACAGAGAAATTGAAAAAAAGATTAGTTTAGATATGGCTGTTCTGCAACTTCATATCTGTAATAGGGGGGCTGACAGGATCCAAAGTACTCAGGATTGTTTCCTGTCTACTACAAGACACATATTACCTATGTAGTCAGAAAATCTTGGCTGTTTTTTTTATGTCATAGTGTGATAGATACAGAAGAAAAAAAGGCATATATACACATGCCTTCTTTTTTTTAGACCAAAACTTGAATTGCAGTCTACTAAACTATTGCAATATACATAGAGTTAAATGAGAACTGTAAGGGGAATTGTTTTATTCACTTAAATTAATCTCATTGCCTGATTATAATTTCTCTTGTAACTTGCTTATTTAGCAAAACAAAAAGCTTACAGTTCCTTCTCACTCCAGTTGTTTTTTTCTAAGCTTAAACCCAGCATGTTAAGTCACATTTCATAGTCTTCTGCTTAAAGCCTAATTGGTTTAGGCTGGACATCTTAGAGATATTCTTTAAAAGAAGTACATTTTTTGTGTCGCTGATGTTATTATATTGTAAAAAGGGTAATTCAACAACTTGTTTGCCTTAAATCTTGTTTCTGCGTACAAGGTCTATACATCATTTCTGCATGAGATTTGTTTTCCTACCTTTTGTTTTCCCCTAAACTCAGAGCCCTCGGGTTAACATGTTTTCTGCTTTAAAGCTCTTATCTGAAAGACACTTCATACCACCTCATCCAGACACTCTCTCATGCTTCCCAACTTCAAAGTCTCAAGCTGGGAAAGCAAATTTAAGTTCCAAATGCTGGACTCAGCGGCTTCTATAGGACCCTCCCCTAAAGTTAAGTTCTTGTCTTTAATTGAAAATTGAAGCCAGTGTAAATAGGAGTTAGTTTGCAGCAAGCTTGCCACAAAAGGAATTACCTCGTGGAGTGGCTGCATCAGGGTAAACAGAGGGGATGAAGAAAAAGAAAGAAAAAGAGAAAGAAAAAAAAGCCAGGGGTAAAAGAGAGAGGCATTGTACTGTGGAGGTAACATCAAGACAAGGATTAATGGCTAGAGGAATTGTATTTTGTGTGCTTTCAGCAACATTACAATCTCCCAAAAGTAAGTGTTACTAATAAGTGGACCAGTAAAGAAAGGTTAGACGATTAAGGGAAATGGAAAAATCAGGCTCTGTAAATAATAGATTTTTATTCTGCAAAGCCCAAGAAAAGTGTTCCTGAGGTTCTTACTTTCAGTACTTACATTTGGGTCAACTAAGGAATTTTATTCTTTTATGGAGTTGACAAACAACAGGAAGTGATTCATATATATCACACCAACGACATTTTCTGCCAACTTAGTTACTTCCATGTACCCTCAATTTACTTATTTTACAGTACATAGCTGGTAAGGAGAAACTCAGACTGTGTTTCACTGTCGGTGTATTATCTGGATCTAAGGATGAAACCCAAGCAGCCATGCTGAAAGCATGCCAGGCCCTAACAGACCAGAACAAGGAGAGTAGTGGTAGTGGAAAGGAAGGCAGGACCCCTCTTTAATGCTCAAACCTCTGCTGCCCTGAGATTATGGTGTTGATACAGGCTCACACAACATTATCAGATCTTTGCAGTAACTCAAAAAGATGCAGCAAGAGAATGTGAGGAGAATCCAGTGGTGTTCCCCTTCTCCTTTGTCCTGCTCCCAGGAGGGGGGAGAGTTGGGTTTTTCACTTGGACTCTAAACTGGCTCAATGAAGGGTCAGGCAAGCACCAGCATTGGCAGGAGGGAATGGATGGATAGAATTAAGATCTCCCTTTTCAGTGTGAGCTACGGTTTTAGTAACTCAGCTGCATTATGGAACTGCACCCCAAGCCTTATAAAATTTATACTCAGTTCATAGTTTCTTTACCAACACCTCAAGCCAACCTGATTTGTCACTTGATATCTTGATGATGGGATTCTCTGCCCAGAAAATGGGAAGAATAACTCTTCATTTTCTTCCAAATTCCTGATCCTTTCTACATGACCCAAAGCACAGTATGGGCATTGTGTTCATGGGAATCCATTAAGCAACTGTGATATGTTTTTGAATTAAAACTATTACTTTTAGAATGATTGCTTAAACAAACATACAGACCTCAGTTCTATCTTCAGTAGATCACTTAGGCCATGCATCACGTCACTCCATAACAGCAGAAACAGTTCAGGTACGGAAACTCTGGGTATTCTGAAGAGTAAGAGGACGGATATTATCAGGCAGTAAGACAGTTTCATTGCTATCAGTGCACGTGCTGTTGACTTTGTTGGGGTTTTCAAAATAGTTTATAGTTCATCATATTCAAAATGCAGCCACTGGAAGCCAACGGAACGAGCGTCTAAAAATCTGGTGAAAATACAGTTGAGACTGTTAACACATAATGCAGAATTAGAGAAAACTGCAACAGTATACAGTAAAATATACTCCACAATGTTTTTTCATGTTACATTAACTATTTCTAATAAAATATAGCATCTGTGAATATAAGAGCACTGCTAATACAAACCAGAATCACACTGTTTTAAAGCTGGAAATCACATTTTTTTTCTACTCAGGTTTCAGTGGCTTACATCAGTTCAAAACTCTCCCAAGAGTTTCTGCAGCATGAATCAGTTGGATGCTTCTTTGAGAAGCAGAACTGATAAAAATTCAAAATGTAACTTAACTATCATGGAATCATAGAATGGTTTGGGTTGAAAAGTATTGATATCCAAATAAAGTAACTTAAAAAGGGTATTATTGTTGAGATTTCAAAAGTTACTCATCCAAGAATTCATGAAGTCCTCTTTCAGTTTTACCTCTTGGAATTCAAGATTTGCATACCTTTTACTTTCTGGTTTTAGCAACATTTTCCTTTTTTAATTTACTGTCATGGGAAATAATTGAATTGTGTATGGTGTAAGATTCTCTCCATGTGTACACAAAAACAAATGCCATGCCTTTTAAACTTGGATCAAAATGAAGTCAGAGAAAGAAATCACTTAACTCGAGACATCACCCATTATCATTTCACTTACAGTACACACTTGGGAAGTTTTAATGTTCATAACTCAATGTCTCCAGTGCATCATACTTCTTAAAGATATCCAAGTTCATTTCAGCATTCATCTGCTCTTTTCTCCTCAGGAGTTCGAATGTTTTTCCGCCTGATGGTTAGAATGAATTGCATATTTTGAAATCATCCATCAGATTTAGAAATGATCCCTGAATTGATGGGAGTGTTTAACAGTTAATTGAACATTTTTGTTGTGAACTTTCATTGTTTTAAAGTGCAAAAATACTGCACCCAGCAGCATGGACAAAGGGAAAAGGATCCATGAAACATTCTTGCAGCACAAATATTTTAATCCTCTAGAGAACACCAGGCATTTAAATAATGGAAGCATCACAGCTCTCACTCTTAAATATCCCAAGGAAAGGCCATTCACAGGATCTGAAGGCTCCCATGGTCTGCAGCAGGAAATAATTCCACATTTTTCAAATCTATATTTTACTTGTGCTCATATAGACTGACTTCACTAAATACACAGTTCAGCTGCCTGACTGCTACCCATGGCCATGGGGACAGATATTCGTAACAGCAGAATCAAACTGTGGTCTGCCTGGGTGACATGAGCAGTGTGCTTTATTTTGCTGCATTGGGAAATAGCTCATTATGGCAAGCACAGATACAACACTCATTCTGAAGCCAGTGAAGCTTTACAAAAAAAAAGGACCTGATAATATCAGCAAGTATAGAGTTGTTTTTTTAATTTTAATGGAATCTGTATACCTCATTGATAAACTGTCTTATGTGACTGCGAAAATTTGCACCGGCAATCATGGAAATGATCCAAAAAATATGGACTTTTTCTCCTTCCTTGAGAGTCATGAAAAACTTCATCTTTCCACCCCACTATAGCACTTCAACTTAAAGAGAAATTATTTTTCTCCATTCTGAAGCTCCACCAAATTGTTTTATTGTACTTGACTTTTTTCCTTTTCACTGACTTTTGTGCAATTCCGTAAGGATATGACTTAAATTCCTTCATTCATCTATGGCAAGCCCTTAACACAGTGCTATCACTTCCTATAATGTCTGGCACCCAGCGCGACATCAGCTGCATGTCCTCCTTCATAGAGCACCTTCATCAAACTGCTGCTTCTTAACACAGACCTCAAGAAAGTGCTTTCCTCCTTGCACCTCTCAGATCGCAATGATTTTTTACTGCAGAGCTGCCTGCTCTACTTCACTGAGAAGCCTAATTCTCCAATTCCTCTTGACCAGCTCCCTTTATTCAGTAGTTTTTTTCTTTTTTCAGCACCAAGGATCATTCCTCTGTGCTAGATGGTTAATTAACTCTCCCCTCAGATTTTCCAGGCTCCTGTGGTGCAAAAGGTCTGGCCTTGGTCCTGCATCTCTAGCTAAGTAGTTGTGTTCCCCAGCCCTGTGAGGTGGAGGTCTGGGATAGATTTCCTTTAAAAGACTGCAAACCAAAAATAACTCTTTCTAAACTATATTTCTCCACCACTGTGGGAAACTGCTGGAGATGGACTTTATATTTACTGGAAGGATAACATTCTTTTAGTATTAATTCTAATTCAGAGCAAGGTCTGCTCAGCACCAACTTGGTCAAAGGCACTTAGTCCAGTGCATTTAAACCAAAGGTAACATCCACATCCCCCTCTCCATACTGGGCTTCTTGCTTCTCCTTCATGTATGTGCCTATGCCATGACAGCATAGGCATCTGCGCAGTTCTGTGATGAACTAAATTGTGAAACTGATCCAGCTGAGAGGGTCATTTGTTTTATTCTTGCTGGGCTACTTTTCAACCAGTCTCAGTTGTTTATATGGCTTTTAAACACTGCAGCCAGGGGAGAGATGGAAATCAGGAGCAGGGACAGAGGGGTGCTTTTCAGTAAGAGTCACCTCTTAATCTCTTCAGAGCAGTCACCTCCTGAAGGATGAGGGGAAAGCCAGGCATCTTCAGAGGAAACCATGCTTATCATGGCCTTCATCTGCTTACAGACATGGCAAGTGCTTACAACAGATACACCACAGGAATACCACTAGCAATTCAGAATTCATACACATGCAAATCAAACCATTCCTAGACTCTGCAGTCCTTGCCATTATATACAGACATCTAGAAATGTTAATATCCTGATGCAATGCATACATGAAAGTGCACAACAACTCACCAGAAGAAACACAGCCCTAGAGAAATTAAAATCCGTTAACTCCACCACATTCCTACTTATGTTCAGAAAAACCCTTGTACAGTGTCAGAACAATTCCCAATGCATTGCAATGAGAAGAGACACATGCAAATGGGTAGGGAGAGTTTGGAGGGGATTAGATTCTGTGGTACAGCAATGTTCTGTTTGTCTAAAACATAACGATTCTCTTTATTGTACTGCAGTTAGCTCTATCTGGCTAAACTCCTTCTCCAGGTGTTAGGCAATTTTTAAAGTGAATAAAAACTATTATTTTCTGCTTTTACCTATTGTCCATTCCCTTTCCTCTGGCTAATCCTTGCCACCAGAGCAGTACCCTGAGCTTACGCCCTGTGCTGGGCCCAGACAACCAGTCCGTTGCCATGCGTTCCCTCTGCCGCACATGCTGCAGGAAGACAAGTGCAGAGGCTGCTTCTGCCTCACAAGAACAGCTGTTTGCTTGTCCCCCAGTGCACGGGGTTGCTCGTGCCATCCCTTGAGCTATCACGTTTCAGTACTTATGGTTCTGTAGAGACATATCTGGGGGATATTCAACTGGAGTTTGATAAAATCGTTGGAAATTTCATGTAAAATAAAGTGTATACATGCAAATCCCTGGTTTGAGTACACATACAAGCAGCACAGAGAGCTTTAGCCTAACCGAGACTGTTGGCTAAATGTCAGTCATCAACAGGGAAAGGAGTTTTTTAACTATGTTGTTGTGGAAATCTATGGGAACTGCATGTCCAGTCTCAGCAGAGGGAAGAGGAGGAGCACTATGGGAAGACTTTGCACAGTGAAATCTGACTGATTTACCCAGCCTTGCTCTTGCTCCTTTATGCTCACTCTGGCTTATGCCTGAAACTGGAGACTTCTCAGAGCTGTGCATGCCCTCCGGCCCTTGGCACACTGAGCCTTTGAATCTGAGCTGCAGCACCAACAAATATAAACGAGACTTAAATAAGGTGCAAAACCAGAGATGGCAAAGTTCATCATTTGGGAGTGACAGGATAAGGGAAAGATGGGGTGGGAGGGAATTTCTAATAAATCGTCAGCCAACAAAGCTTGACTGCAGTGATGCAGCTGCAAAAGAAGGCAAAAGTGAGCCCAGGGTCCAGCTGGGGAGGGCTATTTGCTGGCTGATACCACCACACAGAACACCACTTGGGTCTCAGCAGATATAACCATGCCCAGTTCTCTTTGAGAAACTGGGATCCAACCTAAATCCAGTTCAAAAAATAAAACCATAGCTTTATGCAAGGAGAAGAAAAGAATTTCCTGCAGATTACAACTGAACTGGGGTACAAATCGTTTTGTAAACAAACAGCCATGGGTAAAAATAAGGGAGAGCAAAGGTTACTTCAGCTGAAAGACAATCTGACAAAACCAAATTAGCTGCTTGTGAAGAGTCAGGGGCACAGGGACCCAGCACTCTGTCCCCAGAGAAGCACCCTCATTACTGTGATAATTCGTTCTTTCTCTTTTTCTGGCCCTGGGAGTTTTCACTCCTTTCTGCCCTGTGGCACAGCTTCAGTTGAAGCACTGAAGAAAAGCCTTATCCAGAAGAGCCTCTAGGCACAATTGCATCTGAAATCTGTCAGGGCGAGGACCAGTTAAACCCAGGTGTTGCATTTATGGTAAAGGTTGTGGCCATAAGACATTGCCTTGTGATCACATACGAAATGACATCAATGTTTTTCAGCAGGTTTAAAATGCAGACTGCATCACGGAACCTAAATGCAGCTCATGGTGCCGATGATCAGCATTGGTGGCCCTGAGGGAGTTGGGAGTGCACCATGTCTTAAGGGAAGAGCTTCTCACACAGCGTTGGTGGGTACACAGGTATCATCACCTTCAAGCTGAATCTCAAAACTTAATGAAAGAAAAACAAAAAGCAACAATTCCTCTCATTTAGTTTCACAAATATTAACGAACAGGTCAAGTCCAAAATGATGATTCATTTATGGCATTGATTGGACATACAAATGTTATGAATCCCATCATGAGGGTGGCTTATCATCATGTTTTTTGAGATCTGTTTCTAGAAATTATAAAGTTTGAATTCGTTTTTGCAGCTTGCCGTTTAAAATGCTTTTATTTTAAAATGCTTTTATTTTGGTCACACGACCCAGCTTCTCTTTGCAATTGTAAATTGCTTTTAAATAATCTCCACATTATAGAAACACAAGGCTCTTGGAAAATGTTCTGATCTCATAAGCCAGTTAACTCCTAGAAGTTAATAATTTGCCCTCAATTTCAAATACAGGGCTTTATACTGTATCTGGCCACTTCATATTATCTGAACACAATTTGTGATGCTAAAAAGAAAAACATACACATAAGAAGAAAATCAATGCAAGAATTACAATGATGATTTTTCATATCCAGACAGAGTGAGGTTACATGCTTTTAATTCAAACAGCTTTTGGGCTAGCAGGTCTACATCAGTGCGTAAGAGGAGAGCAGGAGCCTTACTTTGCAAGGCTGCCCAGTAAATGCATTCCAGACACTGCTCTTCCTACCACCTTATGCAAGATACTGATGGATGGTTATTACACAGTAGATGTGGGAATAAAGGACTTCTGCCCATATCCAGCAGCTCCTATAATGACATAGCTTCAAGCGTTGTAAATATTGGTCCGACCCCCAGTGTTTTAACAGGCTGTTAAAGGTACTGATTACACAACAGATTACTTCAGATACCCTTGAGATTCATATCATCTAGCAAGATATGAGGTCCTGAGGGGAGGAGGGGCAGGATTTACACAGTGATGTGCTGCCCTATAGGGGCTATTGAGAGATTTGACGATATAAAGACTGAGTGGCTTTACGGATCACTCAATGAGAGCCTCAAAAGGTATTCTGTAACTTTATGCATATACAAATATTTGCAGATCTTTTAAAGATCAAGACTATCGTTATCAGTTTACGTGGTATATATTGGCATTATCTGGTGTGACCTCAGGAAAGCTGACGCTCTGCAGTGGTAATGCAATGGTATGTTCAGCTCTGCTGGATCTCCATAGAGTGGGCCTGGAATGCATTGGTGAACAATACCCGGGACTGCACAGAGCAAAGAGTGAAGGGCAGCAGAGTTTGATAACCACATTAAAGCACTACCAACATCTGTTCAAGCCAAAGACAACACTATCTCCAGGAATTAACCTTCTGAACCACTTAATCATTAACCTCAGCAGAGAGAAAGTTAGACAACAAGAGCCTATTTGTCAGTAGCCCCTCAGAGAGATGCTGCCAGCAATATTTTACTGAGAACAGCGTGAGAAGGACTTGCCCAGCTTTATAAATTTTAAACACAGAATATATTTGTGTGGGAAACAAGGAGACAATAAATGTAAATAAACAGCTGATCCTACCTTGAAGCCTTCATTCATTTATCCTGTTTAAAGTGGCTTGACTGGTTTGTCCTGCATTGTGTAACATTTCCTCTAAACAAGTAGAGATGCTTCAGTTCTTAATGAGAAATATTCCTGGTTGAGGAAAGATTTGCAATGACTGGGATGTCACAGTTTTAAGCTTGCACTCGTGTCCTCAAGTTTTCAACTGAAAACCAAATCAGGGACTATTGTTTTTCAAGAAGCAGCAGAGCTAGAGAAGCAGGTTTGTTTAGTAATTATTTGTCTATATATTATTTTTCTATATATACATGTGAGGTCGCCCATTAAATTATTCTGCTATAATCTGACAGAATGCCTTCCTTTCACATGGTTACAGTTATTACAAATCTAGTTTCTTCTGGTTTTGACTTTGTTTTTCAAAGGAGGAAAGGCTTTTGCTTCTTCAAACTACAGCGCCCCAGATTTGCAGCAAAATTGCTCTGTGGATACAGTTTATTTCTCTGGACCTCATGTAATCATTTACCAACAGGGTGTAAAACACTGCCACCTAAGAATGATGGTTTAACACCCACTTTGCATCAACCTCAGTGGCCACACAAGGTGTAGGACAATGCATAATGAGGGCCCATATGTCTGCTCAGATATTGCCACAGTCAGAGGGGGGCAGAGAGAAGAAAGAAAGAAAGAAAGAAAGCAAGAAAGAAAGGAAAAGGAGGTTGGGAAAATGACAGACTAAAGGGCTGCAATCAGCAATCTGCTCCAAACCAGGAGCTGTATAACAAAACCGGGTTAGCCCAAGAATGGCCCAAGGTCTCCACCATCAGTACATGGAACAGCAACCAAGTTTCAAAGGAAAAACTGCTTGATTTAAGTATGTTGGATGACCTGAATAAACTGGAAGAGTGGGCTGTCAAGAACCTTATGAAGTTCAACAAAGACAAATGTAAGGTCTTGCAAACATAAGACTCCAGCAGAGGCTGGGATCTACTTGGTTTGGAACAGTGCTGTGGAAAGGGCTCTGGGGGTTCCGGGGGATAAAGAGCTCAACATAAGTGAAGAGTGTGCAGTTGTGACAAAGCCAATAGGATGCTGGGTTACATTAAGGGCATCACCAGCTGAGATAAAGATCTCATTGTCCCACTCAGAGCTTGTCAGGGCACACTTGGAATGTTGTGTTCAGTTTTGGTCCTCACTCTTCAGAAAAGATGGGGACAGGCAGGAGAGGGTCCAGAGAAGGGCCACAAAGATGATTAAAGGACTGGAAAATCTGCAAATGAGGTAAAGCTGAGAGAACTGGGTTTGCACAGCCTTGAGAAAAGAAGGCTCAGGGGAAAATTTATCACCATATTCAAGTATTTAAAGAGTGAAGATGGAGGCTCCCTACTATGAAGATGGAGGCTCCCTTTTTACAAGGAGTCACATGGAAAATATAGGTAATGGGCAGATGGTACTCTCATGGACAATCCAGTTGGACAGAAGATTATTTTTTTTCACTATGAGAACCACCAGCCATTGGAATAATTTACCCAGGGAACTAGTGTATTTTCCAATATTGGACCATTAAGATTTGGCTGGACAGGGTGCTGGGACATCCCATCTATGTTATGCTTTGCCTCAAAAGGTTGGGCAAGATATTACCTGAGGTCCCTTCCAACCTTGTATTCTATGGTTCTATGGTTCTATATTGGCCAAGGAACAAACTGATCCCTACTATCCACATGGGGGTGCTCCTGTCTGTTACTGCTTGGGCTACCATACTTAAAAGATAATTATGTTGGGGGGAAAAAGGGATGGTCTAATACCACACAAGGATGAAGGAAGATCTCAGCCATCTGCTATTTTTTTGATCAGCTTTCTGTTGGTCAGAAAGCTGAACTGACTCAGTACAGAACCTCACATGTATCAATGGCAGCATTACACAATCAAGGTCAGAGACCCACTTTTTCACACAGCAGAAAGTCCTTAAATAAGCTCAAACCACAGCGCGTAAGTTCACCTTTATTCATTTGCTTACAAAGCAGACCAGTAAATTCAGCAAAAATTGATTAATAATGCTGAATTTTCAATAAATGGCACAATATTACCACCCTTGGTAGAAAAGCCATGATTGAAAGGGCATAGAAGATGAATTTCCCACTCAGATTAGGTTTTTGACTGAACAAATTGTGAACTGCACCTGGTCTGAAGGCACCATTCCTGTTGGTCTTCCCTTACCTGCACTAGTCCAGACAAATGACAGAGACACTCCAGTCCAACAATAATATACATATTACATTAGGCATTAGTTATGCCCCCTGAGCCCACCCGACCATGATGCTTGCAGTGCAATTAGCGGTGTGCTGACAAAAAACCAAAAGCATAACAGTTACCTACTTTTGAATCAGTAACAGGTAAACGGTGTTGTTTCACCAAACATGGTCATGTTTACAAACACACTGAGAAGATGCTCCCCTGGACAAGACATCTTAAGGGAACATTCCTCAGGCAATTAATTTTTCCAACAGGATTATTGATCATAGTCTGTTCTCCTACAAACTGATTTCTCAGGGTTTATCATGGTAATTTAATCCTTACTACTAACTGTTGGTGTTCCTCAGAGACTGAGCTACATATCTGGTTTTTAAACCACTGTCTGCTCAGAAGACTAAACTGGAACAGCAGACAAGGCACTTTCCTTTCACATAGGTCTCTAAGCTCATTAATGTGTATAATTAATTGGAGCTTTGTAGCCCTTCCTTTGTACACCAACAACAAGCAAGTCACAGTAACTGTGCTATCCCCCCTCACCTGAGCACTCTTGCACAGACACCTGCTGCTCATAATTAAGATCTATTGCCCGAATTTACATATCCTGATTTCTATCACTCAGCTTCTAGAGACAAAGGAAAGCATTTACTGCAGGGAAATGACAGCTCAAATTATGCTTCTCATGTATGGCTTGCCAGTGCAGCTGCTTATGCTAAAAGGCCCTGACATGAAACACCAGAATGTTTCTATTTAAAAAGTATATGTTTGGATTGAATTTAAAGAAAAGCACATGGTGATTTCCCCCTTAGGGGGATAATAGTCTTTTCATTAGATAACAAGTGTCAAAAGATGCCATAAACTTCACAGCAGGCTTTGTTAAACCACAGCGGCTGCACAGACCTCAGCAGTGAACTTGTGAAGTCCTCCCCTTCCCTTCCTGAGCTATTCAAGTGTGTGCGTCTGGTTTAGGAAGAGCAGACATCTCACAAACCAAGCAGTGAGGACCTTACCTTGACTCATCAGTGAAGAAGAGACTGACCCTTGCATCCACAATTCAGCAAGGCTGATATGGCACAGGAGAGAGAGCTATTGGAAAGTCAGTTGGCCTTTGAAAATACAGTCAAAATTGCCAGAAATTTCTATGCAGAGCAAACAGAGTATGCAGCTCCCACTGATAATTCAGAGAGAGGCAACTTCTCATGTGCACACCTTTATTGCACAGGTTATACCTGCTATCTCCCATTTCTCAGCTTTTGGAGTGATGCTAATAGCCAGAATGAACTCCTGGTAACAGCACAAGTTGCTCTTCACTACATTTTTCCTCCAGGTTTATCAGATTGCTGCAATGCCCCAGGGCAGGATTCAGCTTTCATTGGAAGAGTTTCAGAGTTTTCACTGGGTTTAAATCAGTCATCCAGATGATTAAAATTATTCCAAATCTGATTTACTCACATAGCAAATGAGGGCTAACCCAGAGCAACTACCAGGGCAGAACTTCAGTGCCAGTGGGATTTGGATTCACAGCTTCTGTCAGTTCATTTGCAAACTTGGAATTCACATTCAAAGATGCTTTCAGCTCATATTCAAGAGAAAGAATGAAACTAAAATTATGAATAGGAAACAGAGTGAGTATGGAGAGCCATAGGGGACTTCTGTTCAGATATCGATGCATAATGTTAATCCAGAGTGATCTGCAGGAAATCCAAGGGGTAGTGGTGCAGAGCCACAGCAACAGAGAGCGTGATCCAGATGAGTATCTCTCTTTAGCTGAGGACCAAGAATAAAAGTAGACTTTCATTCCCCCTTCATTGCTTGGTCTGTGCTTTACTTACATTTTTACTAGAGCTAATCTAAAAAGAGATGGCTACACTTCTTAAAGCACTGTCTCCAAATTCTCCTAGTTCTGCTCAGAAAAACAAGCTGGCATTCCAGACAGACAACTCTTGAGAGTCTCTTAAGGTGTCTCTGAGGTTCTTTCCATGAGTCCCTTTTGGATGTTCTTTCCACGTGTCCCTTTTGGATGTATTTTTTCTTTCACCTTTTCTTAATAAAAAAAGTCATCTATGTGTAAGACGCATTTTGTGTTTCTTGAACTTTGAAACAGATAATGCTTGTTGTTGTTGTAGCTAGGATGATAAAAAAGATATGCCTGGTGATCCGGCTTGACAGTTCCTCTTTTCAAGGATGAAAGCAAACATCCACTTCATGGCATCTGAAAAGCAAAGTTCCACAATGAGTTTCTTTCTTTAAGGAAATGAAAAAAAAGTCTAACAAAGGTACCAAAAATCATTACTGTTTCTGACTAAAATAAAATGACAGATATTTGATTGCTTTTATTTAAGAAAAACAGAAAAGAAACTAACATCTAATGGAATTAACAGCTACCAAACTTCATCTTCATTAAAAAATTAAAAGTCTTCAGAACTAGACATGAAAATAGTACATTATTCTTTATCTGTGACATAACTTCAGAATACATCCATAGGCGTACCTGTTCAGCAGCCTGTGGCAAATGAAACAAAGAAAACATTACACTGGGAGTCATTAATTGAATTAATTAACCTAGTGACATTGTCATAAGAAGAATTTATCTGGCAACCAGCAGAAGCACATCTCCAATCATTTCACCATGGCTTCTTCCAGGGATTAACAGTCACACAAGCCCCTGGCAGCTGGCTATTAACATTGCAAATTATCAGAAATTAATTAGCAAAATGCTGTGCACCCATGTGGATATTTTTGGTTTTTAAGTAAAGATTACGAAGCCAATAGCTCATCTGATGACTTATTGAGAGAAAACTTCATTGTTTAGACAAATAGGTTACAGCATGTCTTTCTAATGGAAGAAAAGAAAAAAGGCAGGGGGAGGAACTTACACCAAACCTTAGTATTAAAAGCCAAACACTTGTAAACAGGAATTTAACAATCCACTCTGAAAACAGGGGCATACACAAATTGAGACAGAAAGTCCATTTTTTTTTTTTTTTATTTAGGGGATAAAAGTAATTCTATTTGCATACTTCTCAGAAGAATTAGGTTGCTGCTTTACTAAGGTGGTATTGAACTATTCAGAAGTACTTCTGGAAGATAGCTTTGTTCAGCTGGGCAGTAATCACTATATCACACATGAAAACCAGAATTTTAAGGAAAATGAATGAACAACATGAAGCTCAGCCTTATTATTTTCTGCAACCTCTTCTCAGGGTAACAGGCAATGTAACCATGTGACTCCTTTTAATGCCATGGGACTTCTTAGTAGTACTGAAGGACTTGTCTAAAATAAAGTCTCAATCTCCATGTGATTTAAGCAAAAGGAGAATAGATTAATTCTCACTAATGGGTTTCAACTGTCCTTTACAAAACCTTTTTTACTTGCACCTGACAATGCTCTATTTGTATGTTTTCCATTTAAATGTGCTTGGGAAACTCCAGGAAGGAGTTTTTAAATGTGCAGAGCTGACACTTTGCAATAAATTGGGAAGTGCAATGAGTTTTTATTTAATGACCATGCTTTTGGAGGAGTGGGTTTTATAGAATGCAAGCAATAACAAATTTAGCCCAAGAATGCATAGATTCAAATGACACAGAGCAGTTGTACAAGAAGTGAAGAGAGAAAGAAAAAAGAGAAACATTAGAGTGATGACTACGTTTCTTTGAGGATGTATGGAAACACAGAGGGTCAGACAGGAAGTTACTGACACTCAATACTGAGTCTCTGAGAAGGCAATTGCAGGTTTGAAATAATATCTTGTAAGAGACCCCAAGGGAAACATGACTGGCCAGGTTATCATTCCAGGCTAATGTGATATTCTTCCCATCGGGAGCTGCAGGCTCACAGTCTCAGGTTTCCAGTCCCTGGGGGAAGATGGTGCTGTGAGGGTCTTTCTGAGGACAAGGCAACCCTGTGAGCTGAGAAGGGGCCTCCCGCTGTGAGTGTGGATGCGGAGCTGTCCAAGCACAGCCAGGCAGTGCAAGGAGAAAGAATAGGTGATGCTCTCCCCTCTCTTAGCCAAAGCCAAAATATTCCAAAACCCGGGAGCACTAGCCCTACCAGGGCTAAGCCTCCTAATCACAGTCAGGGCATGTCACAGACCAAAACCATTCATTTATTCTTGTCTGGAAATAAAAAAACTTAATTTATGAGAAAATGGAGGTTTCCAATATTACATTCTGCATAGCAACAAAGTCCACATCACAGAAACTCCTCTAAAAGCACAACAAGCTACACCAGTGCCTATCCAAAAAAAAAAAAGTAAAACAAACCAGGGGTGTTCAGAGCCAATCCATTGGTAAATCAATGAGCTGCCAACTTTTCTTATTCCCTATTTGTCCAGCTAGCTGGCAGGTTACTTCCAAGCAGGTATGGAGCTAGGAAATGTGCCTATGTTCAGGCAGCTGAAAAGTTTTGCCATGGAACACATGCAATGTCTAGAAACACGAAGTTCTCAGACACCAACGACTTCCAGTGCTACTAAAGCAGTCTTAAAACACTGCTATTTTCTAGTATATTCTCATGGTCTTGCTAGTGGATGTACAGTTACTTGTTAACACTGTGTACTGTTCTACTTTTAAACAGCTGCTTCTCTTCCTATGTTTGACAGGAGGCTTAGGGAATAAATATTGGTGAAGTAAAACAAAAGCCAGTCTTGAAAGCTGATACTTCACCTAGACTCAGTTTCTTGTTTCTTGAGAAGCTGCTGTATCACAGCATCAGTTTTAATGTTGCATGGCACAAATCATCAAATCAGGGTTTTACAATTAAGCTCCTAAATCCACTTATATGGAACAAAAAAGCAAAGAGGTTTTGAATGTTTACTTCTTATTGACTGGCTGTAGAAGCCTGAGCTTTATACCTTTATATTTTCTTACCAATAAGCTCTTGCCTGCTTAACTCCACCTAGAAATAATGAGTTGGTGAGAAAAGGCTACAAGGAATAAGACACCCAAATAGACACTACAACCTGAGCACTTAATTATGGGATAATTTTCTTGGAACCTGAAAATTTCTACTATAAGACTCTTCTATTTTTTATTACTGACTAGCATAAACATTAAAATAATGAAGAGCCAACTTGCCTAAACTCTTCAGGTAATTTTTCCTATTTTATTTTATGGTGTTTGAATACTTAAAAACTTACAGGATTATCATAATGTAAAAACTAAATAACTCTCATAAACCAGTTTTTAAATATAGCCATTAGATATTAGTAAAGAAAGAGAACACCGCTGCAAAAACAAGCTACAGCTGAACTCCTCTCAGCACAAACTTGTTGGACCTTTCCAAATATGCAGTCCTTCAGGAGGACTGAAAAGCACAATCAGTATAAGCATATGTACAAGGATTTACAATATTTTTTGTGCAACTTTGTTCATTGATGCTGAGGCAAAGAAGCAGTGGAAGAAGGCTGTGTTTCATCCTGAGAATAAGTTTAGAAGCCCTGCAAAAATTTTGTGTATCATATCCTGGGCAGGATACTGAGCCAAAAGTGATCAACTATAGGGCTCCTATAAGAGGAGCCTTTTTCCTTAGGTCTATGAAACTCCTGTTTTTATATTTTTTAGGATTCTTGTGCCAGAACTGCCTTGTGTACTTTCAAGTAGAAGAAATCTTCAGCATGTATGATGTGCTGTCATATAAAGTTACATAGGTGTCCGATTTCTTTTGTGGGTCTTGTCAAAAGCCCTCATACATACATGTGCGTGTGTGATGCCCCTACCTTACAAAGAGAAATAATGTTCCCAAAGGCTTCCACTGTGAAAATACTGCAGGAGCACTTTCTGTATAAGTTTTATTGTGCCCAGATGACAAAAGCTTGTATTTTTTCTACATGACAAAATCTTTTCATACATTTTCCCTCCCCCTACCCATTATAAAACATATGTTCCTCAGTGTAATGCGAAACAAAACATGGAAAAATACAGCAGCTTTAACCAGAATTTTCAGAAAAACATGGGTTTTGTTTTCTTGCACTTTCCTGGGTGACTTGTCATGTCAAATAGTGTCAGTCACATCTGATTAGGTGACTTTATGACTCCAAGACATAAAGCTACACGACTGATGCACCTCTGTGCAATGCACGGCAAGATGACTCACCCTCTGGGAAACTTAAACCAACGCACTTTTGAAAAAGCTTAACCCTTAATGCTCAGGTTCAAATTCCGCTAGCACGCTTCCATCACAGTGATATTATAGAGGGTGACTGTTGAGTTAAAGGCGTGAAGAAGCAGCGTGGCTTGTCGGAAAACAAACTGATTTAGTGAAAGCTCTAAAAAATGCTGATGAGCTTTTGACTTGGTATAAACATACCAGACAGTGGCTCAATACCTCTTATAGAGATTGTTTTCAGTAAAATACTTAATTTTTTATAAATCTAGAATATTTTGATCAAGATTCACATGGAATAAATAGGACAGAAAATTCTTTATGTCATTTATGCAGCCTTCCAGTTTGCAAAGTCGTGTGTACACATCAGATATTGAATTTCTTAAGTTGAAGAATTATTAGCAATGATCTTGTGCACCTGCAAATATTGAAGCACTGTAAGTGAAGTAACAGATCACAGAGTAACAATTTGCAAGATGCTTTAGTAAAATATTAATTGGCTGATGAAAAACTAGGGAGGTCACATTAATTGCCACCTATGGTTACTTCCTCCTGATAAGACAGAGACACTTTAAGATATCTTTTTTTGTGGAGGGACATTTTTCATGAGATTTTGAAAGTCATTTACTATTTATCTTATCCAGGAAGAGAGACACACAAAGCAATATGCACATGATTTTATTCATCACAGATTTCTGCCTTTTTTTTTTTAACAATACCTAGTCCAGATATCTACTTAGATATATTCTAACAACACAAAAATAATTGTGCTGCATTAAAGAAACACAGGTGCTCTATCTGTACACAGTAACACATTTCAACATGAGTTATTACCATATCATAATGTAATATTATTTTCTTGCATTACATGATCATTAGAGCTCAAAAAACCCCCACTGTTTATCTGCACAATCTTCATTTTTAGCTATTTTATCTATTTAAAAATAATGCACCAGTAAAGAAAATGGAACAGGTTGCAATGATATTATTTTGAGAAATTCATTATTATGTGTGGAAATATTAAATGATGTGGTGTCCAAACAAACAAGTAAGAAATACTACAGCAGCAATAACTGTTTTAGAGCTCATAGTGAGCCATGGACACCATCCATCTCCCACTTTGGACCATTCTGTGAACTTTGGGAGGCTGAACCTCTTATTTGCTAAGAAGCATCTCCCCAGGAAGATCAAACAACAGAACACCTACTAAAGGCAGAGAGTAGTAACAAGGAAGGCATCAGCCCAAAGCCAATCAGGACCAGTTTATCTACAACTTACCCTGTCAGACTAACTCAAAATCAGAAGTTTGTGTGCCGGTTGACGCAAAGTGTTTGTACAGGATGTTTTGTGGATGACATCTTGATTAACAAACCAGACCAATAAAAACCTAAAATTCCATACATTACATGGATTGAAAGCTGGTTAAATAATAGGTTTCCATATGTGACAATAAATAGGAATCATATTTAACAGCTGTTTCAAGTACGTTCCCTAAGGGTCTGCTCTCTGCTACTGAGCATTTCCATCAATGATGTGGGGAAAAAAACAAACATGAAAAAATTACTGAGAAAGAATACAGACTGGGGGAAAGAAGACTAGACCAGTAAAACAAAGTAAACTGTAAATCAGGCACAGTGAGAAAATACACACTTCAGTAGACAATTGCAAACATGGAAATGAAGTACAAAAGTTTTAATAACAGGCTGAGGAATCTATCCAGGGGCCAGCCAGCTCTGGAAATATAATATGTGGGACTGTGAATCAAAATTAGTCTCCTGCACAATAAAGTAACCAAGGGGGCCAGTGAAATCTTGGGGTATATAAGCAGCAGAATCTTGAGGAGCAGCAGGCTGTATTATCTTTTTACCTGGTATTGGTGCTATCGTTTCTGAAATCTGTGCACAGTTCTGGCATTTGCAATTAAAAAATAGTACTGGAGAATCCAAGAGTCCAGAGAAGAGGGACTTGAATCAGTAAAAGGCAGGAAAACAAGCTTTGTTTTGAAGGACTTCAGAGCTCAATCCATTTAGCCTCTTTCAAAAGACAATCTCACTCAATCATAGCCCCTACACAGTACAAAAGGAAGAGAAATCTGACAGTGGATGCTGCTGCATTTTAGACAGAAGGTGCAGTGGCTGTATTTCGAAACTTGATAAATTCACATTAATGATGAAGTTCTGCCGTTCCAAAGTTGAGCTGGTAGAAGAATAAAGTACAGAGAATGTGTGCTTTCAGCATAATCAGAGAACTGTGCATGAATGGTTCTATAAAGATGATATTCCAGCTGAAGCACAAGCACTGACCTTGGAGCAACAATTCATAAGGGAGTCACATTGCTTAGGTTATTTAGGAAGTTAAGTTAGACGACCACAGTCATCCCTGTTGACCTTCAAATCCATGACAATAGCTGAAGGTTAGACCCTGAGTGTGAAAGAAAAATAATGCTCACATTCAAGATAACTACCCAATATAAACCACTCTAAAGACCATCTTTAGGGGGCATGCTGTTGACCATGAACTTCAGTTTGTCCCTTACAGCTGTGAGTTGGCTAAAAAGTCCTAAGACGATTAGCAAAACATTTTCACCTCTAGTGAGCTGCATGAAAGTCTCAAGAACAATTGTTCTCAGTGAGAAGGAGGAAACTGGAATAAGAGAATCTTACTAACCTTGCATTATTGATTAGCTTCACTCAACTAAGACAGTAGTAAATACTGATGGACTATTGCCTGTTACTGCTAGTCAAAGTTGCTGTGTGCATTGGTGTAGAAGAGACCAGTGACTCTTCACTGAAAAGAGGAAATTTATAAATCTATTTGTTGGAGTTTCATTCAGTTATTAAAATTCAATCCAGTTTTTTTACAAGTCAGAATTTATTTGGCTCTGCTAAGAGAAAGGATTGCAAACCAATCAGTAGTAGCTTTTATTTGCATTTATTCTGTTATTTTAACATGAGAGGTGACTGGAAATTACCCCAGCATCATGCTACCTGTATTAGTAAAACCTTCTATAGACTTATGATATTTGAAAGGAGACGCTGATATATTCAACTGTTCATTACTCCACTATATCACTCTTATTTGCTTGCATTCTTAAGCTAGGAATAGGAAGACTGAGATGCTGTAAGCAGGCAGCCTCCTACACAATTGCAGTTTGAGTGCAAAAAGACACTGCATGATAAATTCCCACCTGCACCACTCTTATCTTCTTCCCATTTCTTGTGCCCTCTCCCACTCACCTGGAACTGAACACTTCCCCTTTGTTTTATCTTATCTTGAAAACAAGGAAATGCCACGAGTTACATGTCAATATGACCTCTGTGAACTAGGAAAAAGCTGTCTAATGTAATGCCTTGTGGCTCCATTAAACCAATTAAAGATGCATCTTGAATTCTAGCAGTGTTGGGAAAAGAAGAGATGCTTTAGGCGGTGAGTTTAAAAAATCTAAAGAGAGCAGAAATAAAGACTTGCTCTTCTGCTCAGATGTCCTTCGTAAGACGAGCTTACATAGGAGTTTCCCAAAATTAGCTTTAAACTCTGTTTTTCTATTTATTGAATATATTCACTTTGTATATGTTAGTATATTGAAAATGTTAGCATTTTAGGCAAGCTGAAGGAAATGGAAGTAGCCTCTAACAAAATGGTTAGGAATTTTCTTTTGACAGTTCAGGAATCAATGAAAAAGCATGCAAGATGAAACATTTGTGAGATTCTTTTTCCCTTATCAATGTACAAATTCTTTGCCCCATAGAAAACTGGGAACAGATTTTTTCCTTTAGCTTTGTTCTTATACTTCTGCATCATATACTTTCTGATCTGAAAATTTAATGTACATGGAATACTCTTCTATATCAAAGCAGATCCTTATAGGTTCGATTCTTCACTGGGTTTCCTTCCCAATTGATCATAGTAAACAGATCCAATGTGGATGAACAAAGACAGGATAGTGGCTTTCTCTGAGGATAACTGAAATGGTTGTGCAGTCCCTGGACTGTACAGAAAAAAATAAATGCAAACAAAAGAGATGTTTTGAATGTACCACACTTCTGGAGTTCATACTTACCTGTGAGTGGAATCAGCACCTGATTAATGCCGCTGTAAGTCAGGGATCACTAAGTTTAAGGATCACTACGCATCCAGATGGAATCTCTGATTTACATACATATTTGCCAGGAAGAATCCAAGTTTTCTAATGCTGTGGAGGCAAAAACGTCACTTTCTATTGTAATACTAAACTAAGTAAAGTCAAAAGACCTTAAAAACTTCAGAAGGTCTTTGGAGAATGGAGGAAGACAATGTTCCTGCATGAGTCTTGTACTGATATCCAGACTTGATCTGAAGACAGATGACATTAGATATATGCCAACTACATTAATACATATTCACTGAACAAATTAATACAGAGACCTTTTTCCACCCATAACTGTTGCAGCAGTATACACTTTTTTGGGTGGAGATGTCATCTAACTAAACTAAATAGATAATCTGGTATGATCTTTAGTATAGGCATTTATATAATCTCATATACATCAGACCATTTGTTTGCCTTTCTTACAGAGGAAAACCTGTAGCAAATGCTTACTGCGGCATGCTTGATCCCTGACTATACCAGTGTGACAATACTAAGTTTTACAAAAGCAGTGTAATTTCTGGGTGCACATAGTGCCTCAGTGTCAGAGCAAGATTTGACAGCAAATTACCTTTAATTACCTTCAACTTGCATTGCCTTTGATTTCAGCCTGTCTCTTATAGGAAAATCATCAGGAAGTGAAAAAAGCATGATGTACCAGAAGTATTTGCAGTTTACCTAAAAACGGTTTGTATTTTTTAATTTCCCCACCACTGGTGAGGTAAAGAAGCTGCTTCCTTGTGGGCCTGTCTGATTGTACAGGGGATCTGTAGTCATTTCTCAGCTTCATCTGGAGATACCTGATCTTGGATGAAAAGAACTGGTGAACTTTTGATAAATGCTTTGCTGAGACGAAGGCTGAAGACCTGCCCTCAGGTATGACAACAAGATGCTTCTGTAGATATCCCACAGAAATACACATACTGCCCCATGAGATGACATAAAACTAGAATTACATTTCACCAGCTGCACTGTCAGGCCAGAGGAAAAGTAAAACCTTTGCTATCCTGAATCTGGAGGGACGGCACTAGCAAATTCCCCACCTCATCCTGTCTGTGCAACATAACTCTCTTCCGAGAGTGGAAGACAGTGCTTTTTCTACAGCCAGGATGCTGCAACTGCTAGTAAGATAATTAACAATTTCTCCATGAAAGACAGCTGAGGTGGAGCTTATTTCCTTGTAAATTAACTCAAATCAACCTATCACTAGCTACGATCACTACATCTGGTTCTGGACATCACTCCCAAATTGTGCCACGTTAAAACAGAGGGCCAGACTCTTACATACAGCCAGCTAGAAAGTGTCTACCGCCATAGCTTAGCTTTCTGAGTGTTAGCAGGAGCTGTCACTGCACACTTCTGGCCTGACTGGTCCGCATCCCTTCTTCATGCTATTTACCCATTGTCTTGCAACGAGTGTTACCAGACATGCACAGCCTAGTGGGCAGCCACTGTGTATTGCTCTCTTCAGCTCTTCAGGTTTGAAAAAGAAAGATATGAAAAGAAGTGGAACAGTAAGAAAACGCAGTGTACTAATAACAACAAACCCAACAGAAACTCTGGTAGCAAGTGACTGCTTTTTGGCATTGCACCTAACTCGGACATTTTCTCTGAACAATAACAAGTGAACAAATCACAATAAGTCAGTTGGGTGAGAAGTGTTTAATTAATGCGCCAAACCTTATCTGTTAGCAGTTAAGTGGGAACCAGATTAAGGACATCACTAAAAGACAGGTAGCATAGATAAGAGCAGAAAAAAAAAGATGTCATGCTGTCTGTTCCTCTGGAGTAACACAGCAGCAAGGACATAGAAGCAATAAACTTGAGACAAATTTTTTACTAAAAGAAAAGGATCCCGTCTCTCAATCGCGGCAGATTCTCAGCTCAGATTTGCAATCAAATGCTCCATTTCTTACACATTCACCAACACTTTCAAAAATGGCATAGTTTGCACCAGATGTGTGCAAAAAAATTGACATGAAAGGTTACAGATGGTGCAAAACACTATGGGCAAGAAAGAATTACAAGACTTTCTGTATTCCCTACTGTTTGAAGTTAAAATTTAACTATTTTTCACACTAAAAAGTGAGTAATCTCTATTTTTGTCCTCTAAACCAAAACACATAAATTACCTTTCTTAAAACTATAATCTGTGAAGGATCATTGGTCTGAGAAAAATATATAAATGTTTCTATACCATCAGTAGAAACAAAACAAAACTGTAACTATTTGTATTACAACTTTTCCTGTATTCCAAAAAATCTTTTGAAATGGAAGTATACATTACAGCATATATTTTAATGTAAAATCTCAAATGAATACAAAATGCATTTAGCTCCTCCACAGAATGAGCAATTTGAACAGCATTTACTCTGATAGAAAATGCAGGTATTACTTCCTTCTTCTCCCCCACACCAAACACAAAAGGATATGTTTTGAGAAAATTACTTTAATATTGATATTCTTCTTGTAATAGAGTCCTTGTTACTAAAGCAGGACTCCGAGCACAAGCAGCACATTACCAGAGCTGGAAGGTGAAGGCAGATTGATGTTTAACTTTTCCATATGCTTTGTAAACTGGGAGAGTGGAAATCCAAACCAAAAACCAGGAAATGCTGTTACTGATCATACAGAAAGGTGCTGGCATGACAAGCCTCTTGTGTGGGAACAGCCATGAGGGAGCAATGCTGCAGAAGCTTAGCAATCCAGGGTCAGTCCCAGGGGCAGCATGCAGTTCTCTGATCTGCTTCTCATTCACAATGTGGGCAGAGAGGAAAGCAGATCTTGGATATAACAGGACATCCCAAACTGCAGGCTTTTTGCACTGGTCAGTGAGGAGGGGCAGGAGAGGAATGAAGCATTTCTCCAGCTAGAAGAGTAAGGTGAAGGCTGTTGTAATTATCATTCTGCAATTACTATTTGATAGTGTTGTAACCCATCTGCACTGGTTTTCCCACTTGTGTCTGGGATTGTGTTAAGTCAAAGAACTTGTTAGCCAGGTAGAGAATCCAATGGCAAAAAGCTGGTAATCCCTTGCGTGGACCAAGTGAGCCTTTATAGCAGCTCTTCCCTGTCAGTGCTGCAGAGCATTCAGTGGACTCTCCTTACGGTACATGCAATAATATCAAAGAACACCTTCATGCTCTTGGGAAAACAATCTTTTTCACATTCCTCTCACTCATTGCACACTGTCTACAATCAGGCCCCAGTTCTACTTTTTGACTCCTGCACACTGATTTCAGTGGACTTTTGCAGACAGAAACAGGAATTTAAGGAGCTTAACACTGTGAACTCCTGTATTTGCCTTCTGTTATCCTAAAATGTCTTTAGTGAAATTGAAGGTTTCAAGAAATTACAGTTTCCTCAGAAAAGGTGAATCACCAGGGGTGAACAACAGGGGAGAAGTTCCATAGCTCAGCAAGGCTTTATATTAATCCATTCAATGATCTGTCATCACAAACCACAGTGCCCAGACATACCAGGAAACACTGATAACTGTTCTAGTGTGAAAACTGCATCTATCCTCAAGAAACAGGCAATACACTCCTGTGCTATTTCAGATTTCAGCTCAATGTAATCAGATAGATACAGAACTCAACATCTGTTGGACGAGCTACTCGCATAGGATTATACAAAACAAGCATCATTTTCAGGAGACTGCTTTAAACTTCAGCCTCCAGTATTCTCTGCTTCTCTTTATCCTCTTCTGCTTCTGAACCATGGTACTCACCATGTGCTGTGTGTGGTGCTCAGTATTGCATTTACTGAACTCCTTATTTCTGGCAAAAATTAAAATATGCTTCTAGCTTTTGCTGTTAATAAGTGTGTAAGACAGAAGCCAATCTAACAAGTACTAAGCTATTTAAAAGATCTTATCTGCAATTAAGAAACAAAGATAGAAAGAAACCTGATTTTTATCAAACCAAATTAACACTGGATTTTCACAATCCTTTATTATAGAATGGGGCTTACCACTGACTACTGTTGACTTTGTGTCTTGGAAAGGTTTGGGAATGACTGCCTGGTGACCTTAGTCTTCCAAAGCAGTGTTTTGATGTCTGCTGCTGAGGGCGACTTTTATCATTGTGGTCCTGTATATACACACATGCAAAATGTTTAAAGCATCAGTAATATTTTGTTCAGAAACACTGCATCTACATGATCCATCATCTTATCCAGAAATCAGTTCCTCTTAATCAGAACTGTCTTTGCATTGCAATTATTTATTTCGGTATTTCCTACATATAGGAACAATCCTGCCTGTACTGCAAGTCACAAACATCATCTACCCAGTGGTACCTGCCTGCCTAGATATTCATCTTCCTCAGGACCCTAAGCACTTGGCTGTTCAAGTTTTTTATAATTTATAAATAATTTATACATATTGTTCAGCTGCTAATGGATCTACAACTCCTGTATCTCTGCATCCTATCCTATATTTGGGTATATTCCCTCATTACATTCACTTCTGGGGTAGTCGCTGCTTTGAATTTAAGGAAAGAGGAGAAACATGTAACCTGGGACATGTTGCTTAGATTATTTCATTGACAAGTGGCATGATAATATGTGCCTCCAGAATGAAAACTGAGTGGAGCTGACAACCATATCATTCCATAGGTCATGAATTTTAATGAGTCTAGAGTCTTTTAAAGTACAACTACACCAGTGCTTCCTTTGCTTATACATTTTTGGCATTTATTTCCCAGTGAAATAAAATAAACAGTATTTTTTTGGTCAAGACTTCATCCTGTCCTATTACTACGCGATGCTCTGCTATTAATGCAACTAAATCTTTTAGGAATATTGCAATATATATCTATGAGGAGAAACAAATACTCTTTCTGAATTTCAGGACATAGTTTAAGAGCTTCCTTTCTGGCTCATCTTATGCAAAACTCCTACTGAAATCTCAGGGAATGGAATGCAAGATAGGACACTTGGAACTTTTCATTGTTCAAAAAAGATCCCTTAAGCAAATACAATGTGAAGTTCCAGTAAGTGATAAACTTCCTCTTTGGCTGATGTCATTCAGCCTTTTTATTCTTGTTGATTAGTCAGGATTCTCTAACCACAGGTTTTAAGTGTCTCACCTAACAGTTTCACAGATGTGGTTATCCATGAGGGTACTATTCATAACAACCAGTTTAAACCACAGTACAGAGATGTTAGGAAATCACACAGCACTATTACTGTATTTTGAAAAGCCTCTGATTTTCTGTAGGAAACCTATGAATTCCTAAGAGGGCACTTATTTAGTAAGGTTAGTGTTTACCACATTTTGAGAAACAAATCTGCCTTAATTCATTATTCTGAAATAATTAAGGCAATAAATCTCTGTATCTAAAGTCCAAATATGAATGAATGAAACAACTTTTAAAAATCACTGAATTTTCATTACAATCAACAGGAGCATTCTTGCTTCTTTGAACATCAGAAAATCTGAGAATTGATTAATTTTCCCAGATCCAGACTTAGAAACCTGAATTTAAGTGATTTTGTAATACCACACAATACAGCTCACTGATTTAGGAATCAAACCACACTTACATTGTTACTTTTAAGTACAACTTTTAAGTTGTATTTTCACTGACTTTAAAAAAGTAAAGTAAAAATCTTTTTATTCTGTTCTAGCTCTTCTATTGCTCTCATCACAGTGTCAAACTGGAAAGGAATAAGGAGATTAATTTCCCACATCTATCCAGATGGAAAACACCATAACAATCTGAAAATACAAGAGGAAAATTAATGCCTTCATATTGTCCTGGGTTTGGAATGGCTTTTGACTATTGTTGATAATATTCAGTATCAAAATCTAAGCCTTATTTTACAAAGTGTAGCCCCTTGTGAGACCTACATACTCTACACTAAGGTGCAATAATTTCACTCGTTAGTAAATGCTGTGGCACTTAGGTTTTGACAGACAAACCCAATAAAGCAGTTCCTGAAGCCAAGTGTCTTCGTGTTTGTAATTGTTATCCAAGGCCCAGAGATAAGAACAAACCAACCCATTACACCTGTGGGGAATCTGGATTTGCAATAGACCTACATAGATAAAAACACTTCCTTTCTGACAAGGCACACTGTTTCAATTTCAAGCTTCTCAACATATTGTGATTCACTTTGTGAACATGGTCTGGTATGGACCCAGCAGAGAAAGTCCTGAGTCATAAACAGGATTCCTGAGAGCTAAAATAATAGTCATAAATTCTGATCATAGACACATAACATTATCCTAATAACCTGGCCTAGAGCAAGACATCAGTATCTTACTGAAACTGCAATCACTTTACCTGGAAACGTGTGTTCATCTCAGCTTTAAATTTTTCATCATTCAAAATACTTCATCTTCTAACTCTGTCCATGGTAACTGTTGTTTTACTTTCTAATTTTTATCACTTCTGAAAGCTATAAAGCCTCCTGCCTGAGAAAGTAAAATAAACCAACACTGACATTCAGAAGTGAGTTCTATTTCCATCAAGAAGGGCAGAGCCGGTGATATCATACAATTATATATTCAAGATAAATCTGGTCCACAGAAAAGGAATATGTAACTTGAAAAATATTTTGACCTTATAAAAAAATCTACTGATGCAGGGAAAATACTTTTAGTAATGTTTACAAATCCAGCTTGCTTGCATTTACATATTACTTGTAATGAATCACTAAAAGGATTAGGAAGGCAGTCAATCAACTAAGAGGAAAAGCAAAGTTTATGCAGACTATTTTTAGATTTGCAAGCCACATCACGAGGAGGCTCCTGGCTCTCACAACAGCCAGAAAGCACCACAGGTTTGCAAATAAGCCATGATCTAGATATATTTTCAGGATGACCATATCTCTCCAGCTTTGTCGAGAAAATCAATATCTTGTTTTCAGATGTGTAAATGTAGTCGTCTCTCTAAAGTGCCCCGGTCAGTTTACCACACGTTCAGCAGCTGCTTCTTTCCAGGCTATCCCACGATTCCCAGCCTATGAGGATTGACAAGGCAATGATAAACTAATGTGCCCCCTCAGCTCTGTGCGCAGCCCATTGTTCCGGCAGCTGAGACCCTCTGCTTCTATTTGCTTTCTCCCACATACATTATTCAACAGCCCAGGAAAAGGCCAAGAACCTCTTTCATTCAGGAATTCTGTATTAAAATAATCAATTTCAAACTGAAGCGGGGAAAGGAGCCTTGCTACAGGCAAGGCCTATTAAATAAGCCACCAGCCTCTGCCATTTGCATTGGAATCATGCTGTCATGAGGTAATATATTATTATATTTCTTATCCATAAAAGGAAGAAGAAACCCAAGAATACTTTCCCCTCTTTCTCAACAAAAACATTAATTATAGCAACACCTTCCTGATGTCATATTTTGCCACTATTTCCAGTGCAAGCATCTCATTTATGAGGGTCTGTATAATAGTCTACATTGGGTACAACTTGATTTAGAAAGTCTTAGGGAGGAAAAGAGATTTATAGTTCCACAATAGACAGACAAACTGGATGTTAAAAATAACTAAACCCACTTTTTCTGAGTGTTTCAACAGAGGATGCAAAATCCATTGTTTTATGCAAACGATTTCCTGGCATTAGAACATATTCAGTTGTGCCAAAAAGATGCTCAACACTGTTAAGTCATAAACTGCACAACATTCTAGTCCAGAATTTCTCCTTACAACACAACCAGAAAGGGAACACAGGAATAAAGGCAGGATAAGCCATTACTGTTCCATGTCACGATTTTTTTCTATGGCACATTTAGGGAACATACGACCACCACCTTCAGAAACAGAGAAAAGTGTCACTTCTACAGCGAAAGAGCAGTGATCTCTTGCACAAAATCCTGCACAGAGACACAGCTTTTTATAGCATTAACTGGGGCAATTTATGGGGCCAGTTCTGCGCACTCATCAGTTAAACTATCCTACCGCATTGGTGGGTTTTCAGCCTAACTTCCCTCTCTTCTGAAGTCATACATATTTATGACAGCAGTATTTTTAATTCCTCCACTCTTGACATCTTGTAGGTGAATTATATAAAAGAAATATTGTGTCAACAGTGAGAAAGGATGGAAAAACACTGACCAGTGGCTGTGGGAGACAATGAGGCATCTTACTGCCTTCAAATTGTATTGACCGCTGTCCCCTTCTGTACTCATGTTTTGTCGTCTTTTCTACTTGAGATAATATGTTGGTTCCTTGTTATGAATGTTCCACCCATTATTTGACATATCTACCAACCAAGTATTGTCAGAATTGTTTAAAAATTACTGAAATCTGGTAAGACTTTGATGAGATAAACATTAGATCTACTTCACCAGCAGCATCATCAACCTAGTAAGCACACAGGTGGTGAGTGAGTAATTAAAGCTTGTTGTGGACAAGCTCGCCTCAACTTCATTAAGGGTAAAAGCTGCACCAACAGCCTCATAGTTTCTGCCCTGTGTCTTGGCTGTGATTTCAAACAAAGTGTTAAACTCCAGATACTGCTTTCAAAAGTCTGAACTTTCATCTCAGAGGGGCATAGCGAAATAAAGGAATTTGTGCCATTCTGACAGCAGACAGGATTTTTTACCAGTCTGTTCTGATGCTGGCACTGAATGTAGACATTTAGAGACTGCTATTCTGACAGGAAAATCCAAATGTTTGAAGTTGGAAACACAATCTAAATTGAAAAAGGTTAAATGTACTGGGATTTGTGCTCATGAGTCACTTCCAAGCTCAAAATGCTCAGTGAGTGAATAAAACATTCCAGAAAGTGCCATGTACAGCATGAAGCATCCAGCTTCAATAAGCAGATGATTTTTTGCCAGCTGATGAGCAGTGCCACAAAACTATTCACACTTTTGTTTTGTACTCTGAAGAGTTTAATTTCATAACTCTGCAAGAAATGTGCATGAGACTCACCTAGAGATGAGCCAGTAAAGCACTTCATTGTGTCCAGATTTTCCATGGTCTGAGCATACTGAACCCTCATATTTTCGCTGTGCAAAACAAACCAATCCCTCCTGCTTAGCATTTGTAGTTGTGAGGACAGGAAATCATTCATATGACAGCAGTCAGGTGCTACCTGCTTGGTGGGGAGTAAGAGAGTGGAACTTGGGATTCTAAACCTACTCACTTGGTGGAGCTGAAAGCAAGTGGTAAGGAGGGAACAGAACCAAGTCAGACCAAGATAAAAGATACTCCAGTCCCTTCCCCCACACTGAGACACAATTTTAGTGGGAAGAAAACTTAGGAGCACAAGCAGGAAGGCTTGTGGCAGACTGGCTGCATGTGTGCTGCTGAAGCATGTGCCTGCTCCATGGGCACGGCTATGATGCCAGGTCTGCTAACACAGACATAACCTAGAACACTTGTATGGTGTGTGATTACCTCTCAAGACATGTTTATTTTCTCAAAGTCTGTCTTTAAAAGACTTATACTCAAATTTACCATGGCTTTTCTGTCAATATCCCCTTAAGATGTACAAATATCTTATTTTTATTCTAAAAGAGCCTCAAAACCTGTAGATCTCCTACTGAACCTAGCTACTCACTACCATTAAATCTCCAAAATTAATAGAGATTGTCCTAAATACAGAAATAACCTCAAAATGTTTCTAACATAAACACATTTCCACAGCAGAGTTTGTCCACAGACCCATATGCACTTTCTGACACTAGTTGGTAGCTATTCTGATGATAGCTTCCATACAGAATTTGAATTTGAGAAAACCTCCGAATTAAACCAACCAGCGTAATTATATAAGTGGGGGTAGGAAAAAACCTTATGAAGTGAGGCTGTCTGCCTTGCACAGCTAGCTCAAGGCTTAAAAGAATGAGATATTTTGTAACGTGTGCCAAAATCTTGTGGCCGTTGTAAAACAAACTCTACTTTTCATTTTCTTCTAATGGACTGATTCAAAATGCATGCTGATACAAAAGAAAAAAAAAGAATAGAGTTCAAGACTCCATGCAGGCAAACTATGCAGTTTGAAAAAGTTCTTTTTCATAGATATGTTTACCTTTTATAAGCGTCTCACTAAGCTTTAGTAACTGTGGACAGCTTCAGTTACTCATTATTAGATCTTTGATGTAATTCTTCTCCAGTATTCAGCATGCGAATTTATTCTGCAATTTGCACTCAATGCTTGTAGTAAGCCCAACATGTACAAAATGCTGTCAACATTTATCTGCTCCTTTACACATTCCCAGAGCACAGCAAAGGGAAAGTGGCAAGCATTTGTATTTCTCAACTCAAAACACGGCACATTCACTTGACACAGTGCAGGATAAAAGAGTAAGAAGCAGAGATGAAAAAGTAAACAGCAAATAAAAGAGGAAGGAAAGGATAAGAATAAGATACCAAATTAAAAAAAGAAAAGAAAAAAACCTTCACCAATTCAAAATAGAAAGAAAGATAAAATAGAATGCATGATCAAAGAGAGAAAGAAATCAAAATCTTAAAAATAAACTTAGACCTGTAACATTCTGAGTGCTCCCAGGAACAAGAAAGTTCCCACTGCTACTAAAAGGAACCCAGAGATAGCCAAAAGGCAGGTCTGACCACTGCCAACCTGGATGACTGCAAACACCACAACAGGCAAAGGCAGTAATCCACACCAAGTCCCGCTCGAGTCTCAGCTCTGTTCTGAACATATAAGCGAAATGTAAGACAGGAACAACAGCCTGCTAAACGGGCATGCACAAACTTACGCAGAGAAAGATATTTGATTCTCCAAGCTCTGAAAGATCGTGAAATTGCACAGAAAATGTCCAGGTGTCTCTGCAGTATAATGAGAAGTACAGAATAATTCAAAGGACACGCTTTCTCCTTGGAAACTGATACACCTGTAGCAAAAAAACCTAATGGAGATGCACAGGTTCCTTTTGGTTTTCTGGGAAAATGTTGAGCGGTTATTTCTATAAGGTAAAAGCAAATACTTATCTTTGGAAAAATCTTACCAATTTCAAATTCCAGGTTTTTTTACTTTTTTGTTCTTCATGGTGACAAAGGTTTTGGACTCACAGAATTTTTTTGCTCACAGAAATCTCATTTTTAGTCCTATTATATTTCTTCCTTCCTTAACAAACAAATTTTTAGGAGAGGAAGAAATAAAGATATAAATCCTATGCACTGAGCTTGCAGATGAGTTGAATCACTAATTACCTCTTACAGACCAATCCCCTAAGGTGCCAAATCCTTCTGAAGTCATCCAGCAGCACTGGGACTGGATGGTGCCAAGCACTTTGTTAGGAAGATCCTTGCCAGTACTGAAATGAGCTGCATTGTAATATTACATACTTGCTACTAGAACAGATCCAGAGAAGGGCTGTGTCCTCAGCTCTGATTACCTCTCATTGGGAAGTGAGAGCACTTGGCAAGATCCAGCCTCAAAGCTGTCTGGCACATTATCCTATTTCATAGAGTGATTTATTTGAAATGAAAGCATATGGATAGCAAGTGATACAATAGCGCTAACATCAGCTGATGTACCCATCGTACATGAGCAGAAACATGGTCTCTCTAAGCTGAAGGTAGCCCTGGATATGCTTCTGTCAATACGATCCTACACACATCCCCGATGAGCATATTTTGAGCTGCCATTATCATTAGTGGGAGGGGGATGGGGGATGTCCACGTCTCTACGTGTTTTCTGTGCTAATCTGAGAGCTGGACCAAATCCCAGTACTTGGGTCACTTGTACACAGGGTTCTCATTGTGAATCAGGGGTAAAATGGCAGCCTCTCAGTTGTGCTTTGAAACTATGCATTTTTTAAAACTTGTGTATGCATAAGCCTCTTATTTAATGAATGACTCCCTTTGTATTTACATGTTCCACCATCCACAGAACAAATAGGGTTTAGTCGTTTGAGAATGAAAACTTCTAGTCCTAGAGGGAAAGAAGGGAAAAGGAAAAAATAGTTGCAGCTATTTTATGGAAGTGGTAAAAAAAATCAATTAGCCTCTTAGTTTTAGATCTTACCTGATCTTCAAGTCATTCTGTGGATCCTTTCTGAAGTTGCGTATTCCAGAGCATCAATCAGAAAAACTTGTCTGATTTAAATGTAACTGAAACATACTGGCTTCAATGCAGCTGAATGCAGATCAAAATGGTCAGAAAAGTTATTTTAGGCTACTCTGGATCATTATCCTAAATTAGAAGGGTCTTACCAGACCTGAAAGCTTCTTAATCTTATGCCTTTTTTTGTTCCTCCCTTCAAATTTAGCTGAAAAATGAAATATGTGAAATAATAAATAGATTAAAAATATATGGCAGAAATAATTTCAAAGGATTTGCAGCCAAGATAGGAATGTACTGAAAGCAGCATTTTAAGTTGTCTTGATTTCCAAAAGGAAATAGTTATAAATTAGTTCTAGGGCACTCTGACTCATTTATAAGAGTGGTTCAAGAAACTCTTCAATATTAATTAGTAGCCTGTGAATTCAGCCTAGGCAATTATGATGAGACAGTTCTTTGGGTATGAAAGAGCTAACTTATCATATTTTTGAATTCACCATCTATAAGCTTGAATATTTTTGTATTTCCATATTTCTCAAGTAGCACTTAATTTAATCTCATCCCCATTTCTTTCAATAAACCATTGTTGCCTCTCTTAAGCAGCACAGCTTCCTCCTCTAACTCATCTCCCCGTGAAATTGGTTTAATGAAGCAGAAAGGTATGAAGCATTAACAACACTGGAATTCATGTGGTAGCACTTCATTTTTCAGAGGCACTCACATTTCCTACCTAATTTATAAAATCAGCACACAAATGATTTTTATCACAGCCATTACATCAGTATAAATTACTGCCTTTTCTGTAACACGGCAGTTAGTCAAACTGTTGAAATTATATCTATTAGTCATAGAGAGGAGGAGGGAAAAAGAAAAACCTGTAGGAAAGATTTAGTGTAAAATAAGGACTGAGAGCAGCCCTATTGAAACAGTAATATTAATTTACCAAATGAACTCAAAGTGCAGATATTTTGCAAAGGAAAATTAAAAACACACAAAGTAAAGCAAATGGGTCAATTTGTAAGGAGCCAAAAAGGAAACTCAGCAAACAAACTATGCTGTATCAGAGGCAGTCAGAAATGCAATTAGGAAGAAGTTGCTCACATCCAAGAGGGTAAGACGTTCCTTCCAAGCTCTCCCATTCACCCCACTGCTCAAGCACTGGTGTTCTGCTTCTGTGCATGGTAGCTCCTACAAAATCACTTTTTTCCTACTTTCTTCAACATAAGCCGTTAACTATTTTCATCCTGGCTGTTCCTTTCCAGGCTATTGGTAACCAGGCCCTACCACCCATGCTGCCACACAGCAGAAGTATAATGATATTTGCTGGGGAAATCTTTAAGTGTCCTCTGCTTTCCCAGTGAGTATGAACTGCTTTTGCAGGACCTGTACCTCCAATTGCAAAGTTTAGCCTGTAAGAAAGTAACTGCTCACACTGCAAATGCATCACATACTTGAAAATGCTTTGGTCTCATCCTGCTCTGTAAACAACACTTGTCTCCACCAGACCTGCTACTGCTCTGACAGGTGTGTCCTGGGCTTTTCTCTCCTCTTTGCTGTTCTTCAAGCACAACTCCTTCCAGAATTGTTCAGTAAATTCACTATTACCTGCTTGGTCAGATCTCTCCTCCCAATCTGCCAATGTGAAATAGCCATCTGATAGGGGGAAGACAAGAGGTCAGCAGGAAATACCCTATCAGTGTCACGAAGATGCTCCAGAAAATCTGCTCTTCCTGTAACTTTTATTCTTACTCTCCATTTTCCAATTATTTCCCTTTTATGTAACTTCCTCCCTTAGATAAGATGGGAAACGCTCAGAAGCAGAGACCATGCCTTCTGATTTGTCCTCTCCCAGCAGCAAACATAACAGGACCGAGGCTTCACAAACACTCCTCGATGTCATTGTCATTAGAGGCACTAAGTATTAAAACCAGTTTAAAAAAGTAAAAACACGAGCTGATTAGGCTACCAGTGCAATAGCGTAACACATAAAAGGTGCACAGAGTTCAAGATGCCTTTCCTCACTGTTTTGCCTCCTATATTTTGATGTTTTTCTATTTACAGTTTTCATTAATATTAGCCTTTCACTCTACATAATATGAGGGAATTTTTTCCCTGGCTTTCTCTAGCTCCAGCAGATGTAGAAGCGTCTACTGATGGCACCTTGTGGCTAAACCAGAGAAATGCTTGAGTTTAGGAACAAGCATGAAGTAAACCTGGAAAATACGAAGAAAAGGCTATAATATGAGGAGCATATTCTTCCTTCCATGGTGACTGCTGCACAAAACAGTGCAGCACTGTAAAACTCTGCAGACATCTCCTTGGCAAGGCACTGCACAAACCTGCCTTGTTGCTGGGGGCACCAAGAGCCCTCTGTACCCCTCAGTCCCTCAGAGTCCAGGGATGCAAGCAGGGGACTTAGCCTAAAACCTCAGCCCAGGAGGAGGTAGGAGAAGGGGGAAGGGGCCCAAGACTTGCACTAGGCAAAGTGAATTGGAAATCCAACTAATCCAATATGTGAGAGCAAGAAAGGACCCAGGTTCATCTGCAGCTCAGAGCCCCTTAGATTAACACCAGCTTTGTTGGGTGCCCTTTGATTCTGCAGAAAAGAAAATCAGCCTAAACCCAGGGATGAGCTTCTAGTCTGCATTGGGCAGCAAAACCATTGCTGTCCATGGCAGCCTTTTCTGCATCCTTTCTTAGTGGTATTGCAGTATCTGCTGCCACGGTCTGGGATGTAACCATTTTGAGAAGCTGATGATATTGGAGAGACCCTGAATGCCTGCTGATAACTATTTCTGGGTAAAGGGTCCCCATGTCTCTAGATTGTTTCCTACAAGCTCAAGTCTGTGTGCTAAGTCCTAAATTGGCCAACCCTTGCAAGTCAACTGGTAGTTTGTAGTCATAGCCAAGACAGCATGGTGTGACCACAGCCAGTAAAGGTCACTGAGTCCTTGCTGCAGCACAAGCCTCACTCAGGACAGTCATCAGTGAGGCACAGCTAAAGCTGAGCATATACAGAGCAGCTCTTGATGTCCTCAGCAGCCAGCTGAGCACTGGCTCTGCTAGTATTAATGCAATCACATTAATACACAGAGAAGCAGCTGACCAGGGTTATGCAATGAGTAACAATGGTGGGATAGAGACAACAAAGGACACAGACAGAAAAAAGATACTTGGCATCAAGCAGTTTCATGTGGGTTATGTTCTAGGTAGAGAGCAACAAACCAGGAGGGTGTGTTAAGGTACAGACAGAAGGGAAACCTGAAAAATATTGTGACCACATAAAGAAAGCATGATGTTGTCAGAGATGTAAGCAGTAACAAAGCTGATTTGAAATAAGACTGCCTCCCATTTACCATGTTTTCTTAACTTTGGTTGAGTCCAATCATTTCACTCCAACCAATCGAGTTATTTATCCTGCATGTCTCTTTAGGTCCCATTCTGGTTTATTTTATCTTTGATATGTCATTAGCATAATTCCCAGATTTATTTATTTTTTTTTTAAGTCCTTTTAAGAACTGGCTCCAAGTGATTGCAGCATAAGGAGGCAGCAAACATAGCACTTGGGAAAAGAAACAGAGATCCTGTGATTTGCCCAAGATTACCCAAAAGGGCAGATCTCCTGCATTCCAGAGATGGGAATATGCAACTACTGTATCTAAATACAAGTATCCACTCTAGAAGAAAAATTCTATGACAGGAGACCAGGGAGGTGCAATTCAAGTCTGAAGCAAATCATGCTACATATGGACGCATGAAATCTTAAAATACTAATAAAAAAGATTTATCGTTGCCAGGTAGACTTAAGAGTTTCACAGCAGTCTCGGGTCTTCAGACCTAAATGTCAAGGAGATGTCAATTAAGCAGCTCTACGTGCCTTATATAAACACCCAAGGCACAAGAAATTACCCTCACTGTCCAGGGGTTGGTATATCCATATTAAAAGGTAAACAAGACTCCCGGAAACAACCAGAACAGTTTATAAGCAGCAATACAAAGTAAGCAGAAAACATCTTTGTGCCAGACCTCGCCTGCAGCTGTATCAAGATGTCGTGGTTTTCATGGCCTATCACAAGTGCTGTAAACAGTAGTTTTCAACATCTTTAATACACACAGAGTTTTGCATACAACTTCACAAAGGTGTCCTCTCAGGCAAATTTTGGGCGTTCTAATCCAGTAGTGACAGAAGAACTTCATTAACAGATTAAAAAAAAGAAAAGGAAAATACTTAATAAAAACACATGTTGGGATATGAAAAGCAAAATGACAAAATGACAGACTAAGAGACAAGATTCAGCTGTACCTAGAGTATGTGGGGCTTTTTTGGAAAGCCCTTTTTTCTTTCCCATAAAACCACTTTCTGAAACAAAACAACTCCTGCAACTTTTTGTCCTATCTCTACTTAACACTAAAAGGAAATTAACACCAACAGATAAAGAATAAAAGCCTCACATCAAGGAGAACTTTTACCTGGAAAAGAAAGAAGAGCGAGAGATTCAGTGAAGATCACAAAAGACTTCGCTGTTCCATATTACCTGGAAGATGCTCAGATACCACTGTGATAAGCAGCCTTACAAAAACTTGGGAAAGGGTTGATGGCTGAAATTGGAATAATTTTTTTTCCCCAAAGTAGATGTTTTACTGCTTTTTTGAAATAGTAAAGCTAAAGGCTTGTCTTTGCCTTTTTGTGTAAATAACTTCCTTTGCCTGGGGTGTTCATCATCGGTTTGACCTTAAAATGCGTGGCAGCGTTCTTAGCAATATTCAATCAATGGTAGGATTAAAGGTGAAATCAGTTACACAGAGGAAGCCTACTGCTGTTTCACCAGTGTGGTGGCTCTAATCTCCCTCCAAGAGACTAAAGATCATAACTGATTTACTTCTCTTCCCTGGGGAACAATTTTCTGTAGCCTGAAGCAATCAGGAAACAGACTGAATTGGCTTTAATACCCATCTGCCCTAGGGGGGAGAGACTGTGAAAAGCTACTATGTTGTTTCTTCTGCATACTTGTAATTAAATAAACTATGACAAATTTGACAGGCAGAATTTCTAGCAGTACCAGTTGTCCTAAAACTTCCTACTCAGTGTGTAATTGATATATAGCAGCTATTCTCAAGCAGTACTGGAGAACATTTAAACATTAAAATCAGTGATCTTCACTCCATGCCGTGATTTAACCTATTGGCATCATACCTCTAATTTTCACACCTACCAAGAAACAAAAAAATAACTTTTTCAAGATGGTGAGACATGCTTAAGCACAAGTAACTGGGGCTTACTTTGATTTTGTTTTTCCCTTGACTGGGTTCTTTCCATTATTTCAAGAATGCAAGGCACGTAAATGAGATGGCATTGATGTAATGGAGAAACAAATCTTAGAAGTGGTACCTAAAAAGTTTATATACCAGAGAAGCACAACCTAGGAACACAAAAGCATTTTCATATAGATTAACATCAAAGTACCTAATACTAACAGCTTAGTCAATAAACTTTTGTTTCTACTACTTTTCAAAACAGTGCCAGAGGAAAAGTGACAAGCTTTTCTCTGAAAACTTTCTCTAATTTAACACATTTCCCAGACTTGTCATGAATTAAAACATCACTCTTAAAATAAAACTGAATACAGTCCTTTCAGATCGGATGCTATCTTTCTTACCTGTGTACCCCATCACAAGACATTTTTTAATACTCCATGAGGACAGCAAGTGAACTCATGTTTCTCAGTTTACTGTGTTAGAACCAGACATCCTCTTTCACATAAACTTAGCTGAGAGTTTATAGCCATAGACAGTTCTGAGTTTGTCATAATTATTTAACTAATTTTGACTTATTCATATATTACCAGAGGAAAACAAAGAAGCTAAGAAACACTTTGATTTCTCTTCCCAGACATCTTACAAAATGATACTGAGGCCTGACATCCCAGCATTCAGAGGTGAAAGAATTGCTACTATACTTGCAAAGAGTTTTCAAAGCACAGTACTATCCCTCCAGTGGTGCAGAGGATGGCGTTGCTTATCCCGGTTTCACAGATGGAAACATAGACATGGAAATACAACAGAGGCTTTGTCAAAAAGATACACTGATATTTCTGCCCAGGTTGAGGTAACTCAGTGATAACCTCCCATTAAGTGTCTGCAATCTAGTCATGACATCTAGCTCATGCACATCAGCTGAGCTATTCCCACAGAGCTACACTTCCAAAAGTCAGCATTGCTAATGAGTTTGTATGTGAAAGCATTTTAAACTTTTGTAGGACCAATGATGAGAAACTGAATTAAGTTTATCAACATCAGGGGACAGTACAGCAGAATTAGCACCAGGTCTCTGGTCTACACTGACTGCAATGTCCGGTTGCTAAGGAAATATAGAAGAGATCACCCTGGTAATCAGCTATCTAAAGCAGATTTACAGGCTTTTAACAGTCACCTGGTACAACAGAACTACCCAAGTCTGCCCAAAGCTCTGAAGTTAGGATCACTCTCTGCAAAGATCCATGAGCTGCTACTCCTAAGCACATTTACCAAAAAAATATCAGTCAAGGTGCAATTACAGACTCTTAACCACATCTTACACAACTATGTGAAGAGCAGAAGTTCTGTGCTGTAACGTGCACGGACATGATAGGAAGAAACAGATTCTGCAAAAGAACCCTCCGCCTGAAAAACTGTGGCAACATCTGAGGGACACCAGTCCTGAACCTGTAATTAATTCCCAGTGCTATTATGCTGAATTCTTCCCTTTGAAGAAATAAAGCAGCTTATCAAAGAAATAAAGGAGCTTAAATAAAACAAACAGTAAACAAGAACTGAATGAGAAGCTTAGCACATACAGCAACTCATCTAAAGATTTTTACTGTACCAAATTGATAGCAAGGAGAAGTGATGGATATATTTCCATGTTCAACTCTGTACTTAGTTTTTATGCTGTTCTTTAAAAACAAATAATATTTTAAAGCATGGCAAGTGTTTAAATTGTCTGTTACATACGTTTATTTGGTTAAAAGAACACAAATACTCAGCTACAAACACCAAAGGCAAGTCATTTTCCTAAGAGCTAAACCTTTATGTGTGTATAATTAACAGTGATACAAAGAGCCAATAGTGACTGCTAAAAATCTACTTCATGCTGAGATTGTCAATAGAAAAAATTATGCTGCAAACAAAATCTATTGTCAGTTTTATAATAAGATTTGAAGAATTCAGATATATTCCAAGACTTATAGCTAGCTTTATTTAAAAAAATAGTGTTAACTTATAAAACCCAGACTTTTTTAATTCCTATTTCCCCTATTTCTCTTCTGCACCTGCTTTTTATTGCAATAGCCACAGGCTGTAATAAGACAGCAGTGTGGCTTCAAGCCTTGATACAAAGGAAGCTCTGTCTGAGCCAGTTACTCATCCACATGACATGATAGCTCCCATTTCCTCCTCAGTCTTGCTTTCCCAGAGCAGTGACAGAAACCACATTGCAGAACTGTCAAGATCCTAAAACCTGATTGTTAAATGCCAATTACCTTGATTAGGTTTCCTAAAAAAAAAAGGGGGGGGGGAGAGGGGAAAGAGAGAGATGCAGGGCAAAGATTTACCTGTGATGCTCCAACTTGATAAATTAGAACTCAAGCATATCTTGTCTGTTCACAGATCTGTCCCATAGATCTGCTCAAAAAACATAGTTGTTTCACTTCAGCCAAGAAAATGCACCCAGAATCAACCACTTAAAATAAACTTTCCTGTTTTTTTTTTTAAACAACTCATTGAAAGTCACATTTCTCTTCAAAGAAGAATTATCTGCAAAAATGGATGTAAAGACGCACAGATTTATTCAAAATTTCCCAAGGGAAACCATCTGAGTGATAAATTAAACATCAGACCAAAACTTGTACAAAACAGGAGGCAGCCAAGAACAAGACTGCTGGGCCTCTGAAATTCAGAGGAGCTGGAGATGCTTAGCATTTAGAAAGACCAAATACAAATCTTTATGCTTCACCTGAAAGGATTTGCCAATTCCTCTGAAGACCAGCTCCACCACAGCCTGCACACAGAGGTTGTTCAACCCCCAAGTCCATTTACTCAGTGGCTGATGCCACCGTGATGGTTACAAAAAGCTGAGGGAAGGAGGTCAGAGAAGAACAACTGCTACCCTGGGGCAGGACTCATCACCCGCTGGATGGTACAAGGCCCCCTTTGCCTCCCCGAGTGTAAGCAGATAATGACATTGCGCGGGGCATAACATAACACCACGGATGGACAGATGTAGCCTCACTACTTCAGCATTCAGTCCTGCTAAGTGCTTGGCCTATCACCTTGCTCCTTGGTTACTGAGGCAGGATGTGAGAAAGATCAGCAATGTGCTTCAGCTGCTTAAGCAGAGCAACAGCGCACACATCTTTCGGCCTGGCTGGGAGGCAAAGCATCGTGACAGAAATGATTTTCCAGGCAGAGAAGGGGAAGGAGAACATAAGGGTTGTATGCATGTGGGATGTATGGGTCTACAGACACATCCCAAGTGCAGTTCTAGGTTTCTCCTACAATCAAATGCAACTAACAACTCATCAGCAAAGTTATGGGAAATCACTGACTGCACTGAGTCAGAGCCTGCTGCAGGTCCCACCTGATCTCATCTGACCTTGGAAGCTAAGCAGGGTCAGCTCAGTTAGTACTTGGATGGGAGACCACCTGGGAATCCTGGGGGCTGCTATTTAGGTCTCATAAAGGGTTTTTTGTGAACTATTACCTTAAATCAAATGTCCATCACTGCTAGGCAACTAGATGCTTCTCAGACATCTCCTGCCAACCTTAGCCACTACTATGATCCTCAGGAAGATTGGAAAGCCTTATTTGCAAAAAATTCGGGAAGCTATTTCTAACGTTGTTAGAAATGTTGCATCTCTGCCCTGATGGCCTGAATTGCCATGGGCCCACAGGGACAAAAATAATTCACCCTTATGTTGCCAATCTAAGTCCACCAGAGCCACTTCAATCTTAGCAGCTTTATCTACCGGTTGGTTGTTCTGGTTTTCCTCAGTGGCCCGACTCTTACGTACATGAGCATCTACATGGCATACCTTCACTACCAGGTTCTGCACCCAGGCAGTGATATCTTGCCACAGTGCAGCAGCCCAGATGGGTTTACCTCTGCATTGCCAGTTGCTCTGCTTCCATTGCTGCAGCCAGCCCCACAGGGCATTTGCCACAATCCATGAGTCAGTATAAAGCACTGGCCTCTTTTCTCGTTCAGCAATGTCCAAGGCCAGCTGGATGGCTTTCACCTCTGCAAACAGATTCGATCCACCCTCTCCTCCAGCAGTTTCTGCAACTTGCTGTTGAGGACTCCACACAGCTGCCTTCCATCTCTGATGCTTTCTCACAGTGAGGCAGGACCCACCAGTAAACAAGGCACATTGCTTTTCACTTTCTGGCAGTTTATTATATGGTGGGCCCTCTTCAGCAGGCATCACCTCCTCCTCCTCTAGTGACATTCCAAAATTTTTGCCCTCTGGCCAGTCCACGATGACTTCTAGAATTCCTGGACAACTGGGATTTCCTTTTTTGAGCTCATCTGGATTTGTCTAAGATCATTCTTTGAAATATCTGCACTCAGTGGTTTTGTATCTTCCATCTTCATTCGAAATAGCCAAGAATTTTGAATGAAATAGTAAACTTCATAGCTTCAGGCTCTGATATCTTACAAATGTTTAAAGTCCTAGTCTAAGTTATACTGGGGCCTGGGCCATAACCCTGCACAGGTAAAGAAGCAGGAGCCAAAACCCATTTCTATTCCAAGGGGATGTTTTCCTGCAGCAGCTGTAGCTGAAATTCCACTAATGACCAAGTTAGTCGTGCATTCCAGTAAACAATTGTGACGTATTCTCAAACAACAAATTTAACTGCAACACTTATTCCAGTTATGCACCACAGACAATACAAATAATTCCATCCTTCACATCAGTATGCCTCTCCTGACCCTCTATTGCTTTTCCTTCTTTTTATTAATTGCCTTTACTTTCTGTGTCCCCCCTGGTCCATCTGTGCAGCAGTGCTATGAATGAGCCTGAACTGCAGGTGTAAAAAGAAAGGGAGCATTTATAATTTTTATTAAGTTCTGTTATGTGGCTCATTGTCGAACACAGAAAATAATTTTCTATAAAGAAGGGTTCTGGCTCATCAGCTGAGAATAATCTAATTACTTTCCCTTCAGTTACATTTTAAATAAATTATTTTTAAGTGTTCTTGCAACCACTTTATCACCCACACAACTCCTCCTGCATATCAGAAGGTGGCAGACCAAACAGCTGGGGATTTCTGTAGCCACTGTCAACCTATTTCAGAAACAGTCTCCATCACAGAAAAACAGCAGACATTTGGCTAGCTGGGATTGCGATTGTCCCCTGGGAAGAAGCACGCACTAATGCTTTCTCACCACGAGTAACATTTCAGCATATTCTTCAAGACAAAAAGGTTTCACACCAAGTGTACCCAGCCCACAAGTTCAAAACTTCCTCTTGTTCACATAGATCACCAAGGAATGACATCTGGATATTAACATGAAGGATAGTTCAATATGATTCATTCAGACTGGAAAACCTACAGTTGATCTGATCTGATTCAGGGATCTTACTAATAAGCTGCTTTAGTGTTCCAAGCCTCAACTCTTCCAAGCAGGCATATCAGAAGTCTGGATGTGAATCCTGACCTTGGCATGCAGTAACACAGCTGAGTAACCTGACTGAGAGTTATATTGATCAATCATTTCAACCCAACTACCGGTGCTACTGTGCAAGACAGGGAGTGTTGAAGTACTTGAGCAAGAGGAAAATTATACAGAAGATGAATATCAACAAAGTTATAGTCTAAAAATTCTTATCCTTCTGCAAAATAACGTCAAAAATGCTGCTGCAAAAACTTTTTAACAGATATTCGGCTTTGCCATGGAGTTTTGGAGAGCAAGCGTCTAAATTGCAACTCTGTTCTGTAGGAGGAAGTTTAAAAAAAAGGTTAATTTTGCAGTCTCTAAAATCCTGGGAACATCATAAAGTCCCTGCATGCATCTCCCTGTATTCATAATGGGTTAATGCTAAAAAAACTTACATATTTTTCCCAGTTCCCCCAACCTTTGACAGATAAATCAGGGAGATAAGGAAGTTGTGATGTTCTTTTGACCTTCTGCCAAAGGTAAGGACCACCTGTCGACCTGAATTTCCCTTGCAAATCTGCTGGAGATGCAATACTGAAACTGCACTGCTGGTGCCTGCTTTATCTCTGATTAGCCATCATTTGGGACAACTGTTCAACTGATGGAGCAAATGACTGCACTGAGCTGGCATTTCCTACCTCCCCAGCACACAACTGTTTAGAATAATATCTCAGTGCAACTGAAACACAGTTTTATTTCTCCACTCTCATCCCACCCCAGAAGAATCAAGAAAAACTTTTCACAAAGATTAATTTTTATCTTATTGTATACTGATGAACAACACTAGGATCAAGATGTTCTCAATGCGGTGTTGGTGCTCAGGATATACCCACAATACTCAGAAAGCATGTTTCTCTCCAAAGGGCACAACATTGGCCAAGAATATAGTCTGTCTGGTGCCAGAATTTCCCAGGACTTTGCTGAATAGATGCCAAAACCAGACCTAATGGTCTGCTATCTGCATTAAATATCAAATGGCATTCCCCAGTTTTCCCTAGAGATGTCTGCATTTTCTGTGGTAAAGGAGCAATCCATGAGTACTGTCTGCCAGTCTTTTCTCTCTGAGATTACATCACTGGAGTCAGGTTACTAGAATGATTACAGGTATTTACTTGTTATCTCCTCTCTCCTTCTCTTTCTTTCCCTCTGTCAGTAGAATATACCAGTTTGAAATGGACCTGACCCTTTGTTTACTGTGGTGTCCAGCCCTCAGTGCATGAGGGTGCTCAGACAAGTCTGTCTATTCTGCTGTTCTCACTAAGTTCAGCTTTACCATTCTGCCACATATTTCTTCACTGCTCTGCCCATCCTTTTTGCATGTGGCCCCAGATATCAGGCACTGGGAAAGCAGGCTGAAAATCTGGAGTACTTCAGATTAATTACCTAATCCTGTTTTGTTGGTAGAGGCAAGTTGATCCAGTCCAGGAAGATGTGCAAAGAAGCTGCAGTGAGTTGTTCTGTCCAAAAATGAACTATTAAGCCCTCTCTTGAACTCAGTTGAAGGAGCTGGTTCGCAGCAGAACTTCCAATAATTGTAACAAAACTAAAATACAATCTGAAATACAAAGGCATAAGAAAGAAATGTGATCCAGGAAAATGAAAAACAGCACAAACAACTGCACATGTCTGCCTGACTCATGTAAGGTGTACATCAACAAACATCAGGAACGCATCCCCCTTCTATTGTCTTTTTGCCCCAAGAGGAAGAAATGGCAAAACTTGAAATTCAGCCAGCTGGGTTCCACACTTCAACTTAGCTGAGTGACTGCTGCTCTATACTGAGATGACTCTTTTGATCTGTCAAATTATTCCTTATGTGTATGAACACAGCACCTATCAGCCCAGGGAAGCAAGCAGGACCCCATTGGGCTACTTATGGAAAAAAGCAGAAACTAAAGCACTGTTTCTTTCCTCAGTTATTTAGAAGTCAGTGACATTCAAACTGCAAAAGCAAATATAACACAAATTAAATATGGAAAAATCTTGGGTAAAAAAAAGCACTTCTGATGCTTTGAACTCACATGAACTGTATTTTGGCTAGCATGGTCTTGTCAGCCATCTTTTCTTCCAACCTTTTTATGAACAGAGTAAAGCTGTTCAAACCATGAGTCCCTGTTTCGTGAGACCTGAGCCTCAATGTTTGTAATACACATTTGACTGAGAAGCCAATACATTATATCCTCTCTCAAAAAATGTCTTTGTACACTTAACAAAAGAGAGGTGTGGTTTATAGATTTCTCATTTATGAATTAAATGGGACCCAGGAGTCTATTTAAATAAAATCTCCATGGAAACTTGTATTTCTCAAGATAACCCTGTGAAAGAAAAGAGCAATGACAGCTTAAGAAGAGAAAACAATCTTAACAGATATAACCTCCCATGAAAATCTGCAAGCCAAAATGAATGAAAAATTCCCCTTAGAAAGCTGAAGCAAGCAGGTATTCACTGCAAATATCTTGCCAAAACTGAGATATTTTTCAAACAGACTGAACAGGTTGTACATAGTGGAGGAGAAAACCCTAGACCAAGCTGCAATAACCCTTTGAAAGCTGGTTTTCTGAGGTGGCAAGAAGTCTTTGGTATGCCACTTTGATTTTAGAAAGCCACTTGTCAGAGCTGCAGTAGCCATGCATGAACACATCCAATGTACACAAAGATAAAAGCCGAATTTTGGGGACTCAATTAGAGGAGCTGCGCTGGAGCCCTAGCCATCAGGTGCTATGTTCAGCTCACAAAAATGATCACATGCACATGAACCCTGCGGATACCACTCTTAACTATCCACATACCTTGTCCTCCTACAAAAATGGGTTTCTCGGTCAGGTGTTTGAGGATGCTGTGAATACTTATTTAAAAATAAGTCATCATAAATAGCATAGAGCAGCACTTCACAGTTGCCAAAATTGTTACAGTGCCACAGGAAGATAATAAATGGCTTCCAAACTTTTTCTTGGAAAGATAAAAGTACAGTTCTTTGATCCATGGCTGCATTGGTTTTGTCAGTAACTCAAATGACCTTTATAACATTCTGTTTCACTCCTAGATTTTACTGTACATACTTTATTTACTGGACATTCTGAAATGTAATATTAAGGCTGTAACAGGAAGAAATAAGGAGTGTAAATAAGTGCAGAGAATTCTCCCAAATTTGGCAAATGTTCCACATCAGACACCATCCTCCTGTTGTGAAGTATCCTGAAATCATGGAAAGTAAATTGATTCCCTCTGAAACTGCAGAAATCTATTCTATTTTCCATCTATAGAAGCACAGACACACAGAATCTCATCTTAGCAACTGGACGTAAACCTGAAGTGACTCCAGCAAAAATAAAAGGAACTACTTCAGATTTGAGTTTTGTCCTGTATTTGTCTTTCCTTGATTTCAGTAGTTAAAATTTACTTGCTTCTGTTCTCAAGCCATCACAGATGGTGAATTTTTCTAATCTTTTTCTTTACTAAAGAGTATAAAGCCACTGAACCAGGGGCTACAGCTAACAATTGCCACTAGGATAGGACTGAAGGACTTCAAACATAGTGTTTGTGAACAAAAGATGAGATCTTAGTTATTATAGCCCTTTGCTATAAATTAGAAATTGCCAGTGCTGTTGCCCAATAGTTATCTGATATTATTCAGCAATTTTAGATCACCAGGAAATATCCTTTCCCATTCCATCCGACAACACTGAAACAAGTAATGACAGGCATGCATTTTTCAATAAAATGCGACACCAAGCAGCTAAACTCACAGTTGTGATTATGACACTTTTCCTTCTGCAAGAACTCCTAGAACTTCCCTCTATGTTTTGGTTTTATCTTTTCCCTAGAACCAGTCTGTCATAATTTTTGAACTAGGAATTAATTCCCAATTGAAAACTGGATTCCCACCCGCTGAGAGTCAAGCTCTGATCTTACAAGATCACCTGCTTGGAGATGTAGGATTTAGTTTCAAAAAGATAAATGGTGCATCCATTTTCAATAACTTCCAATCTAACAGAGTGAAAAAATGGAGAATAAGATAATACAATTAACAAAAAATATGTATTTAGGGCTTGTACTTTAGATAGGAAGGCCCTTTCAGAATAACTTCTGTTGCTGATAGTTTGCTCTGCCTTGTGTGAGTTACAATCATTTTTTTCTGATTTTCTGAATTCAAAATTCTTGCCTTTCATCAGTATCTTCCAGAATGATATTCGCCATACCTCTTATTTTCCAATGAGCCTCCTAAGTTGACCATTTGGCAGAACCATGTCTCACACTGATGGAATGTAGATAGCAGGCCATCCTTCCATCGCAGTGTAGTGCCTCACTGCTTCACCCACAGCATAACAATGAGAGATCTGGAGGTGATGGCGGTATGACCAGGGAATCCACACTGAAACCAAATTACAGGTCTGATACATAATACCTGAAGAGGAAGCAGATGTTAGTGCTTAGTTGCAGGCTTGTACAAATAGATTTTTAGCAGATGGAGGACTTCCTAAAAATATTAAAATGTGTGTGGGGGGGGGTTCTTTCAATTTACAAGGGACAAGTTCCACTCTTCAAACACTGAGCCTATGCGGAATAAGTTTCATGATGTGCATCTTAACCAGCAGATAACTATTAAAAAAATATTAATCTTGCAAGAGTATGAAATAATGCCATCACTGAGCATGAATGATGGTGCAGGTCAGGCCTCAGCACTAACTGATTTAGCAAGGAATCCTTTGAAGACCTGAGGAGCTGCAGTAGCAGATGCATTTGTAAGTGGAAAGACAGAGCAGGAGATCAGCCCTAGGCCACTGTGCTTCCTGCATGATGAGGCTGGTCACCTTCTCCACACAGCTATATGGGAAGCCACAGAGTGAACTGTTTCAGGCCATATGGCTTCTTCCAACTGCACTTGTGCCACCTCAGTGAAAACAACTGCCAGAAAAGACTCACTGTTGTTTTCCATACTTAAGCTAGCACAGTTTATTTTGACTAAAACAAGAAATACCCATCAAGCATTGATCAAAAGTAGCTACCAAACACTAAGTAGTGAAGGACAAATGCTGGTTAAGAAAAGAAGAGAGGGTAACATCCTACATCTAATGGCTGGAAATAGATGTGTCTCCACAGTACCACTTCCATTGGTTCTCCAAGTACAGGAATTGTGGGTATTTTCTCCTAATTCTGTTACAGAAATCTGTTGTACTGAAATAAAATAGATGATTCTTCTTGAAAGCACACTTATCTGTTAATACATGTAATGCAAAGGGGAACTCACCTTCCACATGTTCAGAATATCTTCATCTTCCTCTTGAACGTAGAAGTCTTGTCAAATTATACCATATTAAAAGTGAGAGTCTTTTCTCACTTGGTAATTTCTAAGAGTCTTAGAAACTTACTCATTAGCAAGACAGTAGGTACAATATAACTTCTGAAAGCAAATCTTTGAGGATTGAATTTACTATTTCGTCACAGTCTGCAGGTTTGAATGTTGCTTTACAGGACAGTTTCATTCCAAAGGCGCTGGTTGGAGCACTTTGATTTATGGATGCAATATCATTCATGGACTCAAAGGACAGCAGATTCAGTACTTTAAACTTGGGCTTCTCTTGAGATCTCCTTAGGTACTTTTATTGGTCCATCACACTTGCATTCACATGCTTTAGAGACACCTATGAAATGAAACAATAGCATCAGTTTCCCTTTTTTCTTTCACACTAGGAAAATCTGGGGCAGACTTGAAGTTTGTTTGGTGAGTATATGCATATGAGTAAAAGAGAACCCAAGAAGAAATGTTCAGGAAAAGCTATTTACATATGACAGGACCCCAACCTCTCTTGCTTCCACAGCCCTGACATCCTTGCAGAGGTTTTCCTATAACCTCACATTTTACCACTGCATCTTTACCACAGAGCTGTCCTGGGGCAATGATCAAGCCAGTGCTGCAAAGGACTTTCAGAGTTAAGTCAGAGACCTTGAACTGCACTTTGCATTTAAGAGTTCAGTCCTCAGCACAGAACATCAGGCTGATGTGCTCACGGTAATGATTGTTGCTAAGCAAAGGGAGACGATAGCTGTCTTTTGTACTGAAGTTTTCAGGATGTGTGGCCTCACTGAATGGTCGGGAGGTCAGGAATGCATAGGTCACCCTGGTCAGACCCAGGCCCAATTGTATGGGACACCTCTTATGGCAGATGGAAAGGGGAAATTTGCTGCCATGGTTGTAGGCATCTGTAGCAGCAAGGAGTTCAAAAGGAGCACAAGGTTGCATACAGTCCTGTCCCAGTCCCACACTTCCCTACCTTAACCTCTAAACATTTACCACTTCTTAAAGTATGCAGCAAAGGGATGTCTTGACTTAACACAACCTCAGCCCTGCCAAATCAGATTTAACACAAGTTAAGACAAGAAATCAGGTGGATGGTGATGTATAGGCTGATCTAGTTCATGACTTTCTGGCTCTTTGTCTTTATTTGTTTCACCAATTCTCCCACTGTCTTCACACTTCAGAGGAGGTCATTGTGTAGGAGACAGTCACAGAAGATGGCTGAGCTGATCTACAGTACTGTAGACTCGCAGTCTCTGTTCCTGTTCTCTGTCACACAGTCATGCCCCCATCATCTCTGCTTGTTGTAATGTTAACATTTAGAAAAGAGTTTAGCTCACTAAACAAAGGAAACTACTATCTTTTGGCACATCACTTTTCTACCACAAGCAGTCCCCACAGGGTCAGTAAATGACAGGACTGCAGCACTGTAAGCACAGGAGAGAAGGGTAAAAAGACCTCATCCAGCACAGCTGAGAGTTCAAACTGCACCTGAGCCCTCTGACAATGCTCAGGGCAGGAACTGATAACCAGGGATTTTCGAGCTCAGAGGCGCTTCCTTCACTCAGTCTTAAGAAATAAGGACTGACCCACTTCAGAAGGTTTCCTTTACGCTCCTACAGCTCTGGGAAATAGGACAGATAAACATGCACAGGGATCAATAATAGTCAAGTGCTACAGTGAGTCCATTAGGATCAGCCCATCCATCAGGGCTACAGGAGCTCTTTCCTGCCTGGCTGTAGCCTGAGGCTTGGTTGAGATGACCTGTGACATCCAGCCCAGGTCTTGACTGGCTGTTCAGCAAAGACGGCTCTTGGCGAACATCTCCAAGGCCATCTCTTTAGAGCTTCAGTCCTTACTACCAGGATATTACAGTGCTTTAGGATCAATGTCCTTCAGCAAAACATAGTCCAAGAATATTAAAAGAGCCACACAGAGCAGTAGTTCTATGCCTTTGAAGTAAAGGAAGAAGATAGTGGGTTTCTGATGTAGGGGAGGCAACTTTTTCTCTAGGAACAGTGAAATGAGTGGTTTGAGTTCAGCATATGAGGACTCCAGCCCAATCACATTAAGATTTTGAAGACTTACTTGTGGGAAACCTGTGAATACTTCAGAAAGGAGCCCTGTCAGAAGCTGTCATCTGCACAAATGCCAAAATCTCACAGGTTGATAGATTATTCCACCATTTCATCTAATGCGACCTTTCATGAGAGTCTCTGGTGACTTTTGGTGTGATATGGAGAGACAGCACCAGACACTGTCCTTCCCTTCGGGCTACACTTCCTTGGCATTTCAGCAGGCTAGCCATTCAATTAAAGGATCTTACAGGTATGTTCACACACTTGTCTGAGGGAAAGGAGTTGTGAACATTTCCTATCTGCTATTTCCAGTTTAATGCAAATAATTACAAGTTTATTCTCCAATAGAGTCAGACCTTGTGCATGCAGATAGTGAAGAATCAATTATACTCCTCGATGAGTTATTTCATTGATCTTCACTATTAGAGACGCACAACACTTGATGAACATTTCCCACTTCAAGAATTAGGTGTGATCTACCCAAAGCAGTGTGCAGAAGGGGAAACATCACAGACAGCTTGGGGGGAGGGGTTAATTTGTTTGGGGGAGATAATACCAGAAATAAAGAGGGTCTATGAAACTGTAGTTGTAATAAGCTTTGTAGCTGAAATTAAAATTTGACCCTAAACACATATTTTGAATGACAATTATTAGATCAAGCAAAAAAAAAAAAAAAAAGCACCAGTGTTACCAAAACTTCTACAAATTACATGTGGCCAGTTTCCTTCTGGCTCAGTATGCTGAAACACAGCAGGACAACAGCAGTAAAGAAAGGCAGGCACACATGTGCTATCCAGAAGACTGTTCCCAGGAAAATCCACAGAGTTAGCAATTCTTGCAAATCAGAATTCAGAATAAAGTAGGAAGACTATGCTCATCAGAACAACAATCTGCATTTGTGCAAATTGGGGGGGGGGGGGGGATAAATAGGTTAATCAGTTGTAAACTGATTTTGACCCTGAAGGTGATCACAGGTACACAGCATTACGGCACTTTAAACTGTTTTATGCAAAGCTTAAAAAAGACCCAGCAACAAACAAAGCTTTTTTGTGTTTGCTAAACAAAGCATGACAGAATAGTGACAAAAGTAGGAGGAGCCGAGTTTGTCCAGACAAAGCCAGGAGGAGGAGCCCTCATGCAATGGAAATGCAGTTCAGTGGTCCTGGATTGATATGCTCATCCTTTAAACCCCCAGGGCTGGGAGATCACAGGGCCTGAAAGTCCATCAAAGAGCACTTCTCTGCATTGATCCAGTCTGGAGCGGAAGGCTGGTGGGGGTCTGCTCTTCTGTATAAGACTGCCTCCGAAGATAATCAGCTTTTCTTCCTTGGAAATTAGGGACTCCCAAACATCAATAAAGTGTTATTTCAAGTAAAACATCAGCGTAAATCTACAGGAGTCTGAACATGTATGCGCGTCTGTTCTGTTGTGGTGGGTTTTCTTTTTTAAGGAAAATAAAGCTGAAAAAGACCCAAGTATATAACATCGGAGTAAGGCAAACATTTTACCTTGAAAGTATACTCTTAGTGCTTCAGCTGTTCTTCCCAACTTGCCAGCAGCAGAACCCACACAGAAGTCTTTAGTAACTTCAGGATTTATGTTTGGATGCTCAAGCAGCACGGTGGCACCTGACCTTAAAAGAAAAAAAAAGAAGAATTTAAAATCCCAGTGTCCTTTATTCTCTCAATGACTACTTAGGTTACCATGTACTACAGGCAGGCAATTACTTGTCAGTTCAGCTGCTCAGTTTAAAACACCTTAGGTATGACAAAAGAGAAATTGGAAGCCTGGGGAATATTTAACACTGACAGCCCTGTGACAGAGTCGCATTCACATCATTTTTGGCTTCCAGGTGATCAGCCTTTTGGCTGGGCAACCCTCATCTCTTTCTTATAGCTTTGTGTTCGTTTTCTTCCAAATTATATATCCAGCACACATATGTTAAAGGGCTGAACACAAAGCAGAAGTAAATGGAAGTGAAATCAGACAATCTAGTGCTCCACAATGTAACTAGAGGCTGAAAGTCATTAATCAGCAGTTCATTTGACACTGGAAATTGTTAAGATATTTTATTTATTCAAGGGGAACAGTGTTGAACAAACAGAAGATGATACAGGCTCTTCCATCACAGCATGTGCAATCTGACTTGATAAAATTTAGGAATATATTAATATCATTAAGCAGCTGCATTTGACTAAAATAAACCAAATGGCTGACAAATCTCTGTATCCTAGAGATCCCAATTGATGACAAAACAAGCTATAATACACTGATATCTGAAACTATTTCAAGTGACCACAACGACTGCAGAAAAATATGGTTAAGATTGCCTCTGAGCATTACCTTTATGTGAGTTTAACCACAGAGAGGAAAAAAAGCAGCAAATCAGTTTCTTGAAAATACTCCATTTCATGTTTTTTTAACTGAAAAATGGTTGCAAAGGATGAGATTCTTCCAAACCACTCAGCACTGGTGTAGGGGTGGCGTTATTGGGACTAACAGGCCACCAATACCAGGGCTTTGGAAATCAGGCACTCACACAAAGTACTTTGCTGAGCACATTTCAGCCAAATTCTGTGTGAGCTAACAAATCCCAGACATGTTAGTGATGTAAAAATGTGAACAGTACAGACCAAAGCTCTCTTTTGCCCTTAAAATACGGTTATTGATCATTTCCTTTTCACTTTCTTCCCCTCTTCCTCTCCCCCCAAAAAAGAAATCACACTACTAAAAATTAGAGAACTTCTCTGCCATATACACACAGCCTAACACTTCAGAGCTTTTTAAGGATATTTATTGTTGAAGATAACCATATCCTGCATAAGTAGAGAGTTGATTAGCTAACATTATTTTTATTACATCATTATCTACAGCCTTCAGGAAGTTTATTGATCTAGCCAATAGATAGAGTAGAAAACAGCTTCTCTCTCAAGAACCTAGTATAGTAATCTCTGGTTTCTTTGCGGAATGAATTTTAAACGTAGACTCTTGCTGTTTGAATTATCCAGATCTATGTAGTGCAAATACTTATGTAGCAGTGGCAAACTAATCTGGAAAGAAAAAAAGGGTATCCTTGCTCTGCTATAATCACATCCACATAGGAAATTATGGTAGTAAAATGAGACAAACAAACGCTCTGCAGACAACTATATGAAAAAAGCTACTGCTCATCAGTCTGCCCCCAAGCATCTCTGCAACACCATCTGTCAAAGGTCATCGCCTCCTCAGCCCTAGCAGCACTACTTCTGTGTTTTCTTCCAAGGATGTTTCAGCAGAACGAGCCAGGTTAACTTGAACAGTTCAAACAAATTCAGGTTTGCTTAACCTAATGCTAACTTGGAAGTGCTGTTGGTAACCTCTGGAAAGGTATAAACACCTGGTAGCATCTCTAACCAGCACAGCTGAACCTAGAGAGACACACACACATTTGAACCCTGATTAAAGCCGTAGAGATAAATGGGTAGGTTTCCCTAAAACAGAAGCACTTGCTTACAGAGCTAGGTGAATTGAGGCTAGATGGACTGAAAACCAAGACATAATCGAGGAAGATGAATACCAGTGATCCCTTTTGTTTCTCTCTCAAACCATTTTCTGCTAGCAGTTTTAGAGCCATCAGTGTAGGGCAAGTGGCTATAAGGAAAGTAACCACAGAGATGCCTCTACAGGTGGCATGGGAAGGGCATTGCACGCTTAAGGACTTGTCTGAAAGACAATAGAAGATCATTGGGATAAGCTGAACTTGGGAGGGAGTGGGGGGTGTGGTGTGACAAAAGGTAGGGGGTCAACTACTTACAAGGGAAGATATGGAAATGACTCTGATGAAAGTCGTTAGAACAGTAGTTAAAGAAGGCAAATTTATGACAAGAATTTTGACTTCCTGATAATCAATCCTGAAAAGAAAGCAAGATATTTCAGGGTGAAAGCACTAACAGAAACTGCTCATTGAGAGCTTGACATGAAAAGAAATGCTGAAGAAAATGAAAAAAGTAATTACTACTGTGCTTCTATGAAAGATGTGCCAATGTCCAATATAGTGAGCTTGGTTTTGAAATTAGGTCAGTGTGAATTAATGTGCATATATGCAAAAGTATTTAAAGGTGGCAGGAGCCATCAATAAGCACAGAGAGATTTTCTTCTGGAGTCTCCAATGGAAGACTTCCATATTCCCACACAGAAGGAAATTTCTTTGATGGGAGAAACCAAATCATGGCACTTGCTGCCATAATAAGAACATGAAAAAATCCAAAAGTAAAACATCTGCTTCTATTTTTGTTAGACAGTTATCATCACTGGGAGGCTTTATCTGGAGTACAGGTTAGCATGGCAGAATTGCTATCTTTTCGTTTAGCACAGCCCTGAGTTCCTGTAGCATGAGAGCAGATTTGGTTTCATTTCTATGACTGCAAAGGGAGCCCACTGCATCTGTAATCAGAGAAAAACATTCAGTATAGGTGACGCCTCCCATAAGCATATTTTGCTGTTTACATTGGTGCATCATTTCCACCATTTGCAGAACAAAATAAGTGCTTGTTTGTATCCATCACTTCTGACAAAGAGTTCTGTGAAAGTGTCACTGCTCCTTGCTGCAATGCTCTGCAAAGAGGATGAAGAACCAAATTGTTTGTGATCTTCGAAGGTTTCTTTCAGCAATTTTCCCATTTGCTGATTCACTGAGATAGTAAGTGGGGGATAGATGCATCAGTTCCCATTACTAAGGGAGTGCAGGAGCTCATCACTTTCAAAGGCAGGCCTAGAAGGCTTATACTTACACAGTATTGATTTCAATGGGCTTTCGATCAGGCTGCTGTCATCTACACATTTTATGGGAGGAAGCAATGCCCAGCTGTGTGCAGCAGCCCCAGTGGGCAGCACAAAGATGAAGACGTGAATCTATCAAGAATTATAGTGGTTAAAGGAAAACTGAAAACTCAACTGAAGGGGAACAAACACTGGCCCATTGAAGTGGAAGTGTAAATAAAAGTAAATATACCAAATCTTTTTCGGAAGAAAGAGTATGCCTATTTTTGGTAGCCAAATCCAAACTGCCATGCCCACAGCTGGACAGAAATGGGTGCACTAAATAGATTTCTACTGCTTTAAATAACACTACAATATTTAGTTATAACTAAGAAGAGCCCCAGAGTCTGCAAGTTTTAACTTTGGCTAAACATGCATCCAGCATCCCATCTGCTTTCACCAGTTTAGGTATTCATGAAGCATGCAGTGTGAAGTACTTTTCCTTTTTGCTATGCTTGGTAAATTAGCCCAGCAAGCAGGGAGTAGACAATACTACTAGATTCCTATTTGATGACTGGATTTGATTTGATGCATCTTTTAGTGTTTTGATTATTTGGACTGAAGATAGGACGCACACAATTTGGTAGCTGGCAAAGTGGGATTTAATAAGTCTCCTGTAAAACACAGCATGTATGCAAACAGCTCAGAGGATTAGACTCCACTTGCTTAGTTTAGAACTTGGTGCAGCCAACCTGAATAATCAAACGGAGGAACAAAAGTTGTGAATCCTCTCAATGCATTGCTTCATTAGGATCTCCTTACAAAAAAAGAAAATGGGACTCATCTGATCAGCCAGATTTTATGGCATCTGATTAGACCACCATTTTCTCAGCAGGTCCCCTTTCTTTAAACTGTTGACTATGGATGGCCTGCTGAATAGGATGAACTTTGGACCGCTAAATTGCAGCATTATGGTTATTTAGTGTAATTTATGAAAAAGAGAGAAGTCATGATCACCTACTTCATATTGCTAATGATATCTCCATTTAGCTGAACAGGTATGAGTTTGGATCATCATTTTGCCTCACAGTCACAGAATACTGTTCAATTAGATACCAAAAAAAAAAAATCATGTCTTCCAATGAAGCTGTACGAATACTAAATTAAGATTTAATAGTCCTTACATAGTCATATATTAGTGTTGACTATTTGCTGCCTTGCATTGTTCCACATCATTGCAGCATGTTTACTTCGAAGTTTTCCTATTCATTCAGTGTTTCTATTTGCATTTTACTGTGACTAATCTAAAAATAAAAAGAGAGAAAAAAAACCTGAACCTGATTATTCTGCTCTGCAATGTTTCATTTAAACAATTAACACCATAACAAATTAAAAAGATGTTATATTATAGCTACTTCAATGTGAAAGTGTTCTTACCCTGAATAAAAAATAAATTTCCAATTATAGAAATTATCACTTTGTCTTTTTTTCCCTAACATATAAGACTGCCAAACACTTTCCATAGAGGCAAATTTCTAAATTGCTGATTATTACAGGTAATGATCTATTCACTATGTCAGCTTCCCAGCCATCCTTAGAAGCTGGAGTTATGCAAGTTAACAATGAACTATCAGGGAGGGGTGGAACACCACCTGTGGGTGATGCTACCAGGCAGAAGCCAATTATACAGGCATAGCAGAAGCAGAGCACATAAACACTGTGTCCTGCCTCAGATCTAAGCAGACCACTAGAAGAGTTTCTTGCTTCCAGCCCACTCACAAGTAGTTATATATTGTTAGCTGTGTAATAGCTGTATAGCTCTGTACTGGTAGCTGACACATGCCCTGCTGCTGTCAACAGGAGGTTTTATGAGCACTTCTACCCCAGCCCCAATGAGTCAGGTGGGTATAAGCCCTAGAAACATAGAGCCTTCAATCCAGCCAGATTATTAAACTGAAAGAGGTTTGAGTAGACCAAGGTGACCATGTCCTCTGGCTGAGCATCCTGGGCAAGCACTGTGGGATTCCCTGTCTGGAATGACCAAATGTGCAATAATTATTCCAGCACCACTTCTGGGGTAACAGTGTGAATACTTCTTTGTTGTTGTGGCTTGAATACACTTTGGAATAGTGAATCTACTCATGCAATTCCTCCAAAAGAAGGCTCTGTTTTGACAGCTTCTTCGTGCGGTCAAGCCTCTGCATGGTTTATTTGGTGCCTTCTCTGCAGATTTTTCTATTACAGTTCAGATTCTGTATCCTCCACCAAGTAATGTTTTTACATGGATACTCTCTAAGAGTCAGCAGCTTTATAGCCCTCAGCAGCAGCTATTTGCTCTCTAGGATACTTTTTTAGCAAGCTGACTATTACTGCAAGAGTACAGTGGGATTTTACTATGGACACAGTCCATATTTGCTGCCACAGAGACCTTGAATTCACTGTAGGCTGATAAATTCTCTGAATCTTTGAGTTTTGATTATGAGAATCAAACTGTAGTAGGTGAAAAAAAACCCAAGCTCACACAGGTAGGATAGAGAGAAAAACAAGCAACAAGTGAGGGTATGTATGTCAACCCTATACCACAACAGTACCTCTCAGAGGTAGCAGAGTTCATTGCACTGGTCTAAAACCTTAAACAACTGAGAACTATTTACTTCCCATGCTAAACTGCCATTTCTCAGTCAACAAAGGAAAATTTGCTGCAGCAGTATTCCCAGGGAAAGACTTTTTTTTAGATTTGCTACAGTTCAGGTCCATGAAGTCATTGGTTGTTAACCAGCTGTAAAATTATCAGCACAGCTCCAGCTATGCAATGTAGTCTTGTTTTTTTGTACCCAAGAGAGGTCCTAATTTGTCCTCCTTCTTACTCAGTACACATTGTTCAAGCAGCTTCTCAGGAGAAATGGTGAGAAACTCTGTTTAGGGTAATATTACATGATGCCATGCCTCCAGTGCTATTTGCTGTAATAGATACAACATTCACTTAAGATCAGCCTTTTAAATAAATGCCTGTCTTGTACAAAATGGCTGTTTGTTAGGGAAATCGACAAGGAGTTATCTCAAGCACCAAATGCAGTTTTCTAACTGGCTCTGCCAAATAAGATGCTGATGCCTCCTATTTGCAGTATGATCAGTAATAACAAGTAGAAGGGAGGAAGCTAGAAGAAAGCCATTAGTTCAGCTGTCAATGTACATAACTGTCCACAGGTGTCATCAAGTGTGAAGAAGCAGTGGCAGCCATTTGACATTGCTGCCTTTGTGGAAGAAATTTTGACAGCAGAGGCAGAATTTGCTAAATTGTGCCATTCCCCTGCCAGAATTCATCAGCTCCTGGGACATGAATAAAGATGCCTTGGAAGGTGAGTAGACAGAAATCAAGGAAACTCTTGGGTAAGATGAGCAGGCAGCACACAGACCTTCAACATCTTCTGCAAGTGGCAGGAGCTAGAGATCTGTAAAAGCTCTCTAAGTCCCCTGTCATTGCAGAATCTGTGCGTTGGTTGCTCAAGACCAGCATTGGTCTGGGTTCAGAGCAGAGGAAATTTTCTAAAAGCCTTCTGTTGAGCCTGCTATTGCTGGTTGTGGAAGGAACCTTCCATCTCAGTGATTATGTGCTTGTGTTACGTTGATAGAGCCCTCAACAAGCTCAGTAGACCCCCCAAGGGACCCCTCCACAAAAAATATGGTAGAAATGGTGACGCACATTACAAAGCTGAGGATGACCAGCAAACAAGGTTCAGAGGTAATTCATTCTCTGGGAATGAGTTTTGCAGGAACTAGGCTAAATGAAAGCTTGACTGTTCCTGGATAACTTCTGTTGCTGGAACCACAGGAGTATCACCAAACCAACCTTGGTGACAGGAACATAAACAGCAACTTTTTGACAGTTCTCACCTCTGCACATACACAATTTCCCATATAGCCCAGAATAAAGAAGGGGTTCAAGTATTTAGAAATAATCCTTGGACCAGAAACAGATTTTGAGCTGCATTGCTTATATAGTATTGGTAATATGTGATTGCTATTTAAAAAGCAGGTTTTCAGACTGGCTCAGATATGTTTCAGTAAGACTTCTCCCCTGTGGAAAGATGCAATGTGTACTTTAACAATTATTACACCTTTATTCTGTGCATCAACTCTGTTTCTAAATGTCTGAACTGACAGCATGTCTGGTCACATGAGTCCAGTTGACAAATTTGGCTAACGGTAACGCTTTAGGATAAAATTATGAAAAAAATGACAAATTAGCAGTGGCACCTAATCAATAAATGACACAATATGGAACCCATGAAGCTGATAATGTAACCTCACAATTCCCTCATTTCGTAAAGTAAATTACTAGAGCTAAACATGTGCAAGAAGATGTCTCATTTCCAGTTAGTTTTCCCCCAACCCATAATAAATTTCCCATAATAAATTTATCAGGAATTATATAGACTATCATTCTAAAATTATTTGTATCATACAATTTTCAGAATCCGGCTACTTTTAACCCTAAACCAGCCATTAATAACAAACCTTCAAAGTGCTGCTGCCTCAAGACACCCTTTAAGGCAATACAGCGTGCTTCAGAAAAAGTTCTGAGCTAGAATATTATCAGTACACTGAGTTAAAACCAGGAAACAAAGTGACAGGCCAGTTAAATTCCCAACTTCCCCACTTCTTCTAGAAAAATACTACCACAGCGCTGTCACTTTGGGAAGACCTCTTAAAATATTTCAAGACTTAATTGGCTTTTGAATAAATTTTCTGTAGTTACAGTCAATGTTAAAGAACCTCGGTAATGATACTGTGGAGTCTGAAATAACTTACCTTTATTCTTGCAGCTAGCTTTGGAGACTTATCTAACCTCTGCAGGCTGACATTTCTCATGATGTGGTTTGCACAGACAGAAAAAAGTTTGACTTCAGAAAATTCTGAAGAAAATCTGTTTTGTGATTTTTAATTGATCAGAGAGCAAGCTGAATCAATCACAGCAGAGAAATTACATTTGGGCATTCCCCTTCTGCTATTTTCTGGGCATTCAGAGTATATCTAGATATAAAGGACTTAAATCAACCATGTACATCATGCATTGAGGGAAATGTTCTTTGTAAATTTATTTATCTGGAGAGGTACTGAAGGTCCCCTCCACTTTGGTGGGTTGGAATCAACTGATAAAATAAACTCCTTAAACTTTCCTTAAAAGCCAGTTTGCAAAAACCAAATAGAACACTGAAAATGTCCAACACAGTAGATGCTGGCATGCTGAGCAGGACAGATGCAATAGACATTTTAAAGCCAAAAAATGGGACTGTTAAGAACTCACTAAACTAATACCCTTTGTTATTCCCAGGACATGAAAATGAAGTTCTTAACTAAAAGACAGTGTGCCCTTGAAGACAGGTTCCACTGGAAGACACATAAGAAAGTTCAAAAAGGAAAAAGGAAAAGGGAAAAAGGAAAAAACAGTGGTCTCTTGCATTATGCAAGTATTGGGCCCCTGAAGCACCTGCCTGAGACCAAGGCACTCAAGTGCTGTTCCTGCCCCAGGCTCTGGCCAGTAGAGGTGCTCACAGCTCTCCTTATTGTTTGTAAAGTGCTCTCAGCTATTGAAGGAAAGCAGTACGCAGACAGATTTTTGCTGTTCCTCTCCCCTGGTCTCTGACGCATACCCTCGCAGGCTTTTCTCCTCCTTTAGGGATTGCAGCCATTATCTACAATCTTTGGAAGAGGAAAGAAGGGTCTGAGTTTTCAGTTCACACAATAGATAAGAACTGCCCATCACCATAGTTTCCTGTGACTGTGTATGGAAATCAGCACATATTTTTGGCTGAAAGTACATCCAGCTGAATGAAAACAGCTACAAGGGGAGAGTCCTATACTGTCAGCACATATTAATGTTGTTTTCAGTGAAGAATTCAAAACCTGGCTGTTTTGAATACAGCAGCAATGAACACAAGTTTCTATTTTTCAATGTATTTAACAGGGGAAGAAAAAAAGTGAGAGCTTGAAAACAGAGGAGTTTACTAAAAAAAAATGCTTTAACATCATGATAAAGAAAAACAATGTTAACTCACATAGGCAAACCAGACCTGTCTGCAGCAAGGACTATACTTAAGATCCATCCTGAGGAGCCTTATGCATTTGCTTACCTTTACTCTTATTACCTTTTTTAGATACTTGCATTACTCCTAAGAATACTCATATTCCAAAGCAACAGAGAAAGACACAGATAATAAACAGGTGAATAAAAGAGGCTCTTTTACTGATCTTGAAAAACCAGGCAGCCATATACATTGATGTATTTTTACACATAATTTTGACTATTACATGTACCCTTGAAACAGAGAGCACCACAACTTCCCCAACCACACCTACAGATGTGATTTCCTTGCTTTAAATCTGTGCTACACTAAAACAGTTCACACCACATTCCTTGCTCACAACGTCTCTCCTCTTGCCCTGAAACTTGCTAGAGTTAATGCAGCTGAAAAATCATTCTGGAAGAAAAACTTTAGTTCATAGCAGCATCAACTTCTTAATCCAGGTGACTAGAAGAACATTAGGGAAGGCCCAAAGTGGAAGGTAGTGCCTTTAGCTGCAACTCAGATTTAGCATGAAACAGTATCCCAAGTCCTTCAACCCTTACTGCCCAGCACTGTTATGGCATGATCACTGAGCCAATAAAACAGCATACAACATTAACAGAATGCAAGCACAGCACTTGAGGGTGTTTGGCAGGAAGATATCATTCCTTCATGCTTGGACTCATACCGCCCAACATGTGCAACGATCTCCAGCTTAAGTAGCCATAGTAAATTATGGGTCAATTTACACACACCTCTGCGCAAGACCTAAAAACATAAATAAACCTTCTTTCAAAAGGTTTTACTATCACCTAGGACAATGGGGGATGGCTTTTAACTGAAAGAGGGTAGATTTAGATTAGATATTAGGAAGAAGTTCTCCACTCTGAGGGTGCTGAGGAGCTGCACAGGGCACCCAGAGAAGTTGTGGCTGCCCCACCCCTGGCGATGTTCAAGACCAGCCTTGATGGGTCTTAGACCAAGCTGCTCTTGTGGAAGGTGTCCCTGCCTGTGGCAGGGGGTTGGAACTGGATGAGTTTTAAGGTCCCTTCCAACCTCTACAAATCATTCTATGATTCTAAGTGTGATTACAGAACCTTGAAAATTTAACCTTTCAGATAATTTATTTTGTGAGCTCCCAGAAAAGGCTGTCTCCAGCCCAACATTTAGAACATTGGGAGGTGCAGAATATACCCCTGACTAATATTCATTGCAATGAAATGTGTCCCTATCACCTCCTGTTACGTCAATGAAGGGTTAATTTAAAAATCTGATTGAGAGTTAAAAATATGGCTGCTGTTAAGCTGTCTGAATGTAAGTAAACCTGCGCAAAATACCCACTAAAGGCTAGATCTGCAGCTCTGGATTGTGCTCAATGGCTTATATCTGTGCTAAATTAATGCCTATTACCTACCCAGTGCTTTCAACCCATAAACACTTTATAAATGCTACCATTGCTACAGGATGCCAAAGATCAGAACACTAAGACATTAATGGGTGAAAAAAAAGGGGGAGTGGTGAGCACCAAATGTCATTTGCATAGCAGATGTAATGATTGATCCTCTAGAAATCAGTAAAAAACCTCATAATTACTCTCAGAGTAAAATCCTACACATACTGCTGTATATCAGTGTGGATAACCACACTAACCAAAAAGTCAATCCCACATTTTTCCAGGTTAAAATGTTCCATTTGCCTTAAAAAGAAGCTCTTTTCTGCCTTTAATACTATTTGCAAACACTGAGTCCTTTGCTCACCTGTGTATCAAAGTGCTGCCCTATAACCAGGGCCTTCGCTTTTGGGTAATCCTATAATTCTTCACTTTTAGAAATCTGTTTCCTTCATTTTCTGTTACTGTTTGTATCAATCTCATGCCTTGGCCAATGTTGGCAATCACATCATTTTTTGAGAGGATTGGGTTTGGTTTTCTTGCACCCCTGTGAAGTTTCTTTTATTCATTATAGTGCAACAAGAAGGCATCACTATGTTAAGATACTGTGTCCTCTGCAAGGAAGTGCAGGTGAAGCCAGTGTGGAGGGCCATTGCTGAGCAGCACTTTGCACCGGTCTAGGATATCATAAGAGGTCTTTTCTGATTTAGCTCAGGGCAAAATTAGTGAGTCCTGATCAGCCCTAACCCAACCCTCTGCATCTTTTTTTTTTCTTTATAGAAAAGAAAATTAATTTTTTCTTCTTTTCATATCTTTATTAGTCCCATGCAGGAAACTAATATGAATGTCTCTTTTCCAAATGAGAAGAGCAGGGGAAAGATGTCTCCGGGTTACCTGGATTTTGTCTGCTCATCATCAGGACAGATAAAAGCCAACAGGCTGCTTTATTCAGACTGTGCTCCACCCCTGGGTGGAAGAGAGCAAAGGAATGCAGCCCTCTCCCAGCAGCCAGACCCGGATAGGCCTCCACCTCCTTCCTGGCCAGCACTTTTCATGGGGACTTCACAAATCAGTGTAGACTCCTTCCTGCATCTGATCATCACAGGTAACAATAATGCCAAGTACATAGGAAGATTGTTTTAGGACTCAGTAATGGGTTTGTCACACTTAAAAGTCATAGGCTTGACACTTTGCCTGCTGGCAGTGTCCATATGCCTAGTTAGCACCGAGAACAGTGGATGGTCTGGTTTTTGGTCTATGGGCTTGGGGGAAGCCTTGACTCCTGCTGGAATTGTTCAACCAGGGCTGCTTAAAAATGTGGAATTCACATTAAATCATTCTCAATACCTCCAAGTTTTCCAAAAGACTTTCTAGCAGGCAACATTGCTAGAACAGCATTATCAGCTTGCTTATTAGTGGTCCTTAGAGTAGTGTTCTGTTAGCTAGTGCACAACTTGTTGTGTTTATGGCACTGGCTGACACATGGGGATGGTACACTGTGGGGCAGCCAAGCCTACACCCACACACCCAGCCATAGATGGCACAGTCACGAGAAGGCAGCTGCTGCCCTCAAGCATCACACATTCTAAGGCAGGCTAAAATCAGTCAATTTCCCTCCGAAATGCCACTCTATCAAGTACAGCAGCTCAGCAGCCCATTCATGAGCTGCTCTGGCAATATGGGTGGGGTGGACATCAGGGAGTGGTAGGCTGATCCCCTGCCTCCAGCTATAGATCCCCTTGTCAGTCCATTCACTCAAACGGCCATCAACATGGGGGTGGCTTCCATTCATTCAATTCCTGTCTGTAAATCATTCTGACCTGGAACATTTATGTCCAGATCCTGACTAAGCCTGATTTGCACCTCTAAATATACGGGTGAGACTTTAGCACCTTCCTCCACGGCTCTCACTAGTCCATCAAACACAGAAATCACAAGTCAGAAAAGCTCTCTGCTGTGACTGCCCGGGGGGCTGCACTGGTGACCTGGATGAGGGGGGAGCATGGCACCAATCCTGCTGGTCTTCCCTGTCTGCAAGAATTTCCAGAAGCCCAAGCTTTCTAGCCCTGAGAGCTGGAATTACAAAACTAACTGCCTTCATTGTATTCCTTGAAAAGCATTATACAAGCTCTACAGTTTAACAGTACCAAGATTGTGTCCAGTGGCACGCAAGATGACAGCGAATGCAGGTATTGAATAAATCAGACCTGCACACAGCTCTTCTAAACTGTTTCAGTACAAGGCACTAATATTCACACTCTCTGCGTTGCTGTGAGCACTAAGAAGTTACATTCTGTGCTGTTTATTTAGAGACTGGAAAAGGTGCTGTAAATCCCTGAGGGATCTGATGCACAACGATGCACACTCGATACAGCAGTGGAAGCTACAGAGATGCTCTCTTCAAATGCAGGGCAAATATTCTGGGCTGTGAAAGATAAAACAGGACTAACAGTGGTTTATGCTGATGAAACAACCCGTGAATTGCAGCAGTTCAGGAGCACATCCTTGCTGCAGTTCAGCTTTAGGCAAAGGTAACCTCAGACAGAGGAGCAGGAAAAGCTGCTGAGTTGTTCGGCATGTCGCCAAGCTGCTGAAGAGGCTGTTCCCAGTGCATGTATGCCTCTAGCTGCACAGAAGCTGAGCTTGTTAGGTACCAGTGAAGGCTGTAAGTTTGATCTATTGCTTGGCATTGCAAAGAGTCGCCACGTAGTAAATATTTGTTATAATTTTTAACAATAATAACAATAATATTTGTTATTGCAACCGTGAATCACTTAAATTGCCATAGCATAACAATGCCTTCGTGTTTTTTATTGCAATACTTAAAATGCACTTTCCACAGAGGTGCCATGGTTTAGGGAGTGCAAAGAATAAAAATAAAACCCTGGCTTTAATGCTTTTTTGAAACTAAATAGGTTTTATCTATTTTACATCATCCTTCCTAAAATCTTCTCTAACACTTAAGACTATAATCTATACCAGTGGTTAGCGTCAATAAATTAGCCACCGGTTGTATTCTCCAACATAAATGTAGATCCCATTCTTGCAATTGTGTCTTTTCTGATATGTCAAAAAACCTCATAGTAATTTAATTTCATTACTCACACCTGCCATAGTGGGCTTGGGAAGCAAGTCTCTTTTTCCTAGAAGGAAGAGAGGAATTTACCAGAGAAAGTTTAGAGCTTAAGAGAACATGGGGTTGATCTTTTGGGCAAGATAATAGAAGATTGTTGTGAAAATGTTTGGTGCCCACCACATATCTAGAAAACTAGAGAATAAAAATACTCAGCTTGGAAACAAAGAGAAAAGAAGCTCTGGACGCTGAGTCTGAAGCTAATAAATAACTTTCCTAAGTTAGCCCTGCAGTTCAAGGTGAAGATTTTTGAAGATGAACTTTTAAATTACATGAATCAGTTCACTATGTCTCAAGTAGTTGCCCAGCTCCCACAGGTGAAAAAGATACATAACACGTATACAGAGAGAAAAATGTTTAGTGACTATCTTTGGTAGAAAAAAACCTCACAGATTTTCTAATCTATTATAGAAGATTAATAAAATATTGTCTATCAAAAGCTGTTTCACTTCAGCTAAAGGCATAATCTTATATTGAATTATCTTCTGTGCATGAACACGCCCTCTCTTTATGCATTCAGGAGCTAATATTTTTTGCTTTATAACCTGTAAGCCTATGCTAAAGGTATGTATTTCTAATCCCTAGGGATCTCTTATCATTATCCACGGATGTTGTAAGGCTGCTAAGATCCTGGGCACCAGGGGGTACAGATACTTGTGCCTGATCTCACTGAAATCTGCACAGTGATTTGAGGCCATTCCTGGGTGGAATGTGATGTGGGAAACCAAAGCCTGTTTAAGATGTGAATGCAGATGCAGGATGCCATCCAACAACTTCCAGTCCCTTTGATGGCTCACTCATTCACTGCGACTGATGGGGCACTCTGGCATCCCTGAGGTTGACCAAGTGATAATTAAGGCATTGCGCATTTGTTATCACCTTGAGTGAGCTGCCATTTTAACTCAGAAATGTTGAAAATTCATCTAAGGGTGAAACCCAGCAAATTCATATGTTCTCTTAGGAGCCTACTTCATACTTGAACTGTGCTTCTCAATGCTACACTGTGAACTAGGCTAACCAGCAACTATTACAGAGCTGACGAACTGCTAGAAGTCACTTAAGAGCGAGGTGCACAGAGTCCTCTTTAACTTCAGATTTCTACAGCACTGTTAGCCCTGCACTATTCCTTTTCCCCTTACAGCTACAGCTAACCATCTCATATTTGTAGGTTTTTCAAGCTTTCCATTTGATAAATGGATCACTGACCTTCTTTCTCCTAGCCCATGGGATCAGAAAACAAGGAAGGTGATGTAGTGCTGTGTAGCAGCACTCAGGAAGCCTTCAACTCAAATGAGCCTTCCTATGTGGCACACTTTGCAATATTTTAGTTTTCTCAAGTGAGCTAGGACACATGAAGTGCTCACCATCATATGGCGGATGGATAGCTGTCACACTCAGAGAGGAAGAAAGTATGAAAGAGCAGACATTCTAAGTAGTTCATGGAGGTTTCTTGTCGATCTTGAAGAGTTAAATGTGCTCTTTTCAAGAAAGTTTTTGGATTTACTAATATTAGCTGCAAATGGGATAAGCTCAAAGGAGTAGTGTGTGGCAAATGCCATCATAATGCTGTTGGCTGCCAGAGTACTCTACAGTCCTTTTCAATTCTCCTTGTACTAGATACCTGAGCAAAGCTCTTCCTCGCCACTCTCCACTCATGTACCATGCAGCCATCATTGCTCATTGAGACACTAATAATGCTTCTTTAGCTGAGTAACTGGCATAATCATTTATCACCTCCTCTCAATTAAGTCAGCAACACCTGGTATAGGATGAGGTTTACTGCTCTAGAAAAGAAAATCAGACTTAGTTTAAGAAAGGAAACCTCACTTTGATAAGACCTTTTTCTACTTATATTTTTTAGTAACAGCAGCAAAAGACACTCTTTCCCCCTTTCTTTCCTGAAACAGCCAACAACAACTTTAGTTCTCACATGTAAAAGGCACTTTTGGTGGTTTTGCAGAGTTCTCCTGGATATCGCAGTGAAATTCTGTAGCAGTATAGGCCTTGGAAGTGAAACCTACAGTAAAATTTGATTTCAACCACACCTTTGTAAAACTAGTTATTCCACACTAAAGCGTATAACAGAGATGGATATCTTGACCATTAGAGCTAGAAGCAACAACTCTCACACAGATGATAACCTCTGAGTAGATTCCTAGTTGTGACCCATTGCTTACATAAAACTCTCACTAAAGACATACATCATGCACATGAAAATATGTGATTTCAATTATACTACATGTTTTTCAAATAAAGAACCTGGACCACGATACAAAAACTATATTACCCATGTATTTTCCACCTCCATTCCCACCAATGGCTATCAGTGCCGTAGCTGACCTCCCCCAGACAATCTTTTCCAGGCACATCACCTCTCAAGTTAGCAACTCAAAACACAGCAGAGACAAGATGAAGAGATAAGCACCCAATCCTGCATTCCTCCCACACCCAATTTGCCAGCCAGAGGGTGGATAAAGGCAAGGAAGCTGGCTCCCAAGAGTAGTTATGTTTGAAACTGCTCAAATAATGTTGCTAAATGGTTAAGTAACAGCATTTTAATACTGTTTTAGGATGTGGGGCAGGGGGCTGAGTATGTGCTTGACTGTTTATCCCTCTGCATGTGCTTGTGTCCATTCCTACTGGTCAATTTAAGCCTTCAGAAATACCTGATGTCAGTTGACTCCAGACGGTACCCAAAGCAGACACAGAAAACAAATCCAATGCCCGTTGCTCACAAAGGCCCAGTTCACTATGTTTCAAAGTCCGGCTGTATACTTTAAGCTTTAACGATGTTGCAAACAAACAGGCAGCCATTACTATATTTTATCTGGTTGTATATGCAAGAAAAATGGATTCTAAACTGTGAATTGTTATTTCAGAATGCACAACATAAAGCCACAGAATTTAACTGGGGTGTTTTGGTAGGATGCTGTACAGAAGGGTCACATAGAGTGAAAAGGCTGAATAAATCCCATGGCCAATTACATGGTCACTGAATCATGAAAAGGCCAGGCTCCTGGAATTTTGCAGCTGCTAGTAGATTCAAAGGATGCATCAAACCAGCAGCAAACTCAGCTATAAGTTACCCTGCCACAGAATTCATCTGAAACAACATAAACTTAGATCAAACCCCCAAAATTTAAAACTTGCAAGGGAATTCTGATACTTGTTGATTATCTTTCAATGTCTTTAGGATTCATCTGTATACACAAAACATATAAAATGCCTTTTGTGTTTAAAGAAAAACATGCTACACACTTTAAGAGAATATACTCTTAATGAACTTCAGCCAAACATTTTATTGTTTGTTTGTTGGGAGGAGGAAAGGAAACTTGAAATTAAAAACACTTGAGTGAATTTGTACTGACTGGTTTCTCAAGTTCCACCTACTTTGTAGCACAAAGCACCTTCCACAATTTACAAACACATACAGGGCCTTGTCAGCACCAGGGAGGGCATGCAGATCCTTCAGATTGCCAAAGCCATCACACAAAGCCTCCAGTAAAGCTCAGACAGTGCTGAGTGGCTGAGCCTTCCTCACACACTACTAGTTTGGCTGTCCCTAAGTAAGCTCTGGCAGCCCACACTAGAGAAAAAGAGGAAACAACTACCTGTACCTATATATGCTCCCTCTACCAGGGTGACAAAGCCCAAGATTACCAGCCCTCTATCATGAATAATCCAGTGTATAAGAAAATATGATTAGTTTAAGCTAGTATGCAGTTGAAGAAACTGCAGCATGCAGCTAAAGAGCTGGCATATATACACTTCCATCTCCAAGGCCATTAACCCTTAGCAGAGGTATAAGGAGAAAACTGGGAGCAATTCCCTCTTAGGGCTGCTGGAGCTGTTCTAGAGCCAGGAAATAACATAAGGAAATGCTGCACACAGGACAATAATAAGCCCAGTTCTGAGATTTCTCTTCTGAACCGTGGGCAAAGCATCAGAGAAAAGGGATAACTACTGTATCTGCTACTGCCTTACTGGGTGTTCCTGGACTGTTTTCCTAATGTAGCTGAGTTGCACTGATTTCCTTTGTAAAGTGCTTTGAGATCTAATGTGGAAACAATATTAGGAATTATTGCCAAATCACAAGTTCTGTCTCAGTATAGCACTCCCAGGCTTCCATGACATTCAGGAATGCACCTGATTGTGAATGTTTCAGTCAGAGTAAATAAATTCTTTTACAAATGACTGAGTGCTTTAGCTCAGGAAGGAGAGCAATACAGAGAAATTTACTGGAAACACAAGTCAAACTGAACAGCCTGTATTAACTGCCAGTGCTGACTCACAAAAATTGCATGCAGAGCATAGCCACAAAGCACTGATCTCCCTTTCTTCCAACACAAGATTATCTGTAATTCACAGATATATCCAGTCCTGCTTTAACATCTGAAACATTCTCTTGGAGAGAACCTCGTATGTTTGACTTTCATTTTCCTGGCATTCCTTTGACAAAATCCTCCTTAAAACTAACTCAACTTTTCCTGTTTGTGTCACAGGGCACCACCCAGCAGAAGTACTTTTTCAGATTGCATCCTTCAGGTTAATTCCCTTCACTAGTCATCACACTCCTACATATATCCACCTCTTTGTGTCTCTCCTGAGAATGTCTTCTAGGCCTCTTGCCCCAGAATATTTTCTTTGGCTGTGTCTCAGACTTTTCCAACTGCTGCTCTTTGTGACTGACAAAGTGTTGAAGACACAGATGATACATCCCTGGTGCCAACATGTGGGAAGACCGTGTCAACATCGTGGTCATCTTTCCTTTACCTGATTTAGTTTTCCTTAATTAAAACCACATACTCTTCCTGTAATGTGTACAGTGCCTCTGCCGCAAGCTTGTCATTTGAGAGATTCCTTAAGAGCAAACGACAGAACATTACCGGACTGTGAAATCTGCCATTTTCTCTACCTACCAGTGAGGACAAATCCACAGATCCCAGGATCTCTGCTATGCATGGCAATTTCTACATGATCTAAATTTTCATTATGCAAGTAGTTTCCTAGCCTATTGGTTCTAAGAACACCTTGACAATGCAATCCTAACTAGTTCCACATGCATTTACACATAATCTACTGATACTCCCTGTGCCAAAAGGTATGTGTTCATATATGTATGCTGTATGAAACATCCAAGTAGCCACAGGATATTCTTTCAGTAGTTTGCCTATTCTCTCACATCATCTGTTGCAGTCATGCTGCTCCATGCTGTGTCTTTCTTAAGCTTTTACACTGCAGCATATCAGAGAAGATGCTGTAGGGAGAATTCATTGACTGTACTGTGACCAGGGTACAATTCTGGTATATACTTATATATTGTTATATACTTATATATTTTAAGGTCAAAAGGGACCATTATGATCCTCTACCCCAACCCCCTGGGGCACAGCTGAGACTATTAAATTTTACCCAGCAGTTCCTGCAGAGGAGAGAATTATTCTCTCCTACTGCATAAGTGAACTCTACTGAGCCCAACAGCTTGTTATTCATACTGTAAGGCAAGCAGCACCTACCACAATTTGAGTGATGAAATAAATAATAATGCAGCCAACCAGAATAGGAGACAAACTAGTAAAATCCTCATCGAAATTCAGCAGATCTGGGCTAGTTCCCTCCCGAAGCTCCTGTCCTTCCCTTCCCTCACAGATTTTAGGGACAAATGCCAGTAGATCTCTATTGTTCCTGTTCATTCTTTAGCTGCAGCTGATTTTTCTGTTGTGCTCACACTTTGAGGTAAGGATAAGCTAGATTCTGATCACAGTATGCACACTGAAAAAGTGACTACGAGACACAGAAAATACAGATGTATTTTAAATACAAAGTAATATTGCATTATTTTCTTCAGAGTTTTTAAATAATCCTCAGAAGTGAAACATACGTGTTTCAAGGTGATAAATTCTTTTCATCCCATTATCTTTGGGCCTTTCCCTTCCATCTCCATTAGTTGTATCATTCTCCATTTTTACATCTAACCTCCCTGCCCAGCCTTCACTAAATGGAGTCAGAAAAAAACCCTCATGGTACTATTTGTCACACCATTTTCTTCTCAAGTCTACAGCAAGAGAATGATATTTGTGATTAAATCATAAAAGCCTACTTTTAAATTGCACTCTGTCTCTAGTCCTCCTTCCCACATGCACCACTGCAGATCGCGAACGCTGCCTTACAAGGCTTCAAAGAAAAGGGAAGGGTCTCAGTTTAGCTGGAACAATGCATTTCACAGAGCCACAGCTTTCACTTACCTCCCATGCTGTGGGTTACTATTTGCTTTCCCACACTTCCCTTTGGGCTGCCAGTCTTTGGAGCTGGAATTAAGACAGGCACAAATGGTGATTAAACCTGCTTAGATATATGAATGAGTGTGATCATCAAAATCACACCTAATGCTTTAGAAGTTGGGAAAAACAAATCCTATTCTACTGAAAAGTTTGGGTCTAAAGCATGTTAAAATGAAAGTGTTTGAGGGTAAGTTTTGTAAAAAAAAATATGACGCAATTTTGCAAAACAAGCCACCTGTTCCCCTTTGGAAAAGTGCTTGCTTCTCATGAAGTAGACAAGGTATCCCAAATGCTCTCCCTCCCACTGGAGGTGCTTAGCCCTATGCTTACCACCCTGACTTTCTCATCCCCCTGATGATGAAGGTCTGTTCCACTTGCTTCTTCACTTCCCACTGATTTTGCGGGCAAGCCAGGGTAGAAACCTTAAAACCTACAACTGGCAATGGTTCTTATTAGGAATTGTTCAGGAAATTCTCTCATGTGTTGATGACAATCTCAGCCATAACAGTTTTGAAACGGACCAAGGAGGTTACCCTATGTGCTGCTTTGCTTTCAAGGACTGCATTCATCTACTTCCTTGTCACAAATCAAAGCAGACAATCTAGTGCTATAACCACAGAGCACTTCCAGAGAAAGTTAATATGCACTTACTTCGGCATCAAGTTGTCCTTCTTCTGGTTTCCATCCAGATACAGATACTCTGGCTTCACTTAGTAACACTTAACCAGAGGGGATATAGATGAAAGGATATTTGCTACTCACCTACCTACTTTGCGTTGAAGATGAAGTAGATCAAGCACCAAATGTCTGCCAGTGCCTTTCCAGCACCACTCCTGGTCAGTATTTTCCATTAGTCTCCCTTCATTAGTCTGAAAAGAGTAGGACTGTTTGGTCAATACTCCTCTAAATACAGAGGCTATGTTCATACCCCATTTATTGGACCTTGAAAGGATTGAGGAGGGAGATGGAGCCAAGCAGAACCAGAGCACAGAAGCCAGACACAGGACTGCAAAATCTCATCTAATGCTTGTCCATTGCTATTGAAATCTGCTTAAGGTGGCCTAAATTTTATTCCCCTCTTGGATAGTTGAAGAGAAAATGACTGTAGAAGTTTCATGTAATAGGAAGTCCAAATGATCTGCTGTATTTTGGCAGTGCCATGCTTCTCCATGTAGTTCACAATTCCCCTATCATTAATTGGCCTGTCATTCACTGAATAACAAATTAACTCCAGCACACAGATGGACAGTCCTCTGCTAGAGGCCAAAACAATGATGTTTCCTACTCCAGCATCTCCAGCACAAGATCTTTTAATACCACCACAGTCTAAATTCATAAATGATATTTTTGTTATATTGCTGTCTAAAAAATAAATAAATAATAGAATCCTTACTTAATGATTATGCAATGATTAATCCAAAATTATTAGTACCTGCTCACACAGACTTTCAAAGCAAACCACCTTTTTCTTGGCTGGAATTATTCCCCTTTAACTGGAGTATGGACTGAAATCTATTGAGAGAAGAGGAGCAGAAGAATTATTGGAAAAGGAAGCAAAACACTTTTGAGTTAAACTCCTTACTCTTGAGAATGGTTTTAAAGAAACTTTTGTTATACATTGCATGCTCTGCACAAAACCAGCCGAGTCAGAAAACTTCCAGCTGTTCTTTGGACATCCCCTGAGAGAATGCAGACAGGGTTATTCCTTACTGAAGCAACTCACACGAAACTGTAGAATGCCTGGAAAGCTACACAGAATTTCCTTGATGTATATGTTTGCCAGTTTGTATATTCAGCTCCTTAACTTCCTTTTACTCTAGGGGCATGACAGTTACTGTCCCAGGTCTTGTGCACTCAAAAAAATCACCTATTTTACAGATGTTCACCTGTTTAACAGACTGAAGTTTGAAAGAAATAAATGGGTTTTTCAATACTGAAAGCATAACTTTTTAAAAGGAGTTCCTACGATGGTATTTGCTGTTTACGGGCTGTAAAGTGAAAACTGCTCAGTGACTCTTAAAGGATTAAAAAAAAAAAAAAAAAGAAGAAAAAAAGAGGAAGAAGAAAAAAAGGGGAAAAAAAAAAAAAAAGGAAAAGAATGATTTAGATTAAAATATCTTTTCTTAACTTTGTGGAAGAGAAGGCTTTTCTGACTTGGCAGCACAGTACAATGAAAATGAAATCAATGCCAAGTGTCTCATCCTGAACTCTGAATGGGCAAAGTTCCCATTGACTTTCAAGATTTCTTCCCTTGCAAATGGCATTCAAGAACAGTCGTTACATGCACCTAAGGCACGTCCACCACTATGTTCTGTCTCTCCCCTTTGTGTCAAGTAGATGTATAGAATTTTTGAAATCAGCACAGCAAGCTGTGAATGATGATGCATGAAATGAATAAGCTGAGTCTAGTACAAAAGGGAAATCCTGAAGGCTTGGTGCAATCACTGCTATGCTATTTCCTATGGCCTGTATAGAAAAGATGCATAATATTCTTCATGGAGACAAAGAAAAGAGCTCACCGAGGCCAGAAGTCTCAATCAGAAGCCCGGAAGAGATAAATGATAGAAGCTCACAAATTTTTAACATTGCTTATTTTCCCTCTTATTCCTAGGCCCTTCCCCACTTATGCCTGACTCTTTTCCAGCTCTGGGCTGCTGTGCACCTGGAATATACACATAACAATTTGGGGCTCCAAGAACCTGGCTCACTTTGCATTTCTTTGGGAGCAGCACAGCTTATGCAGTACTTGATGTTTCACACTTCTCCCCATCAGCCGAGGTGAATTTGCACCAATCCACCAGCGTGTGAACTGTGGTGGCCAAAGCATAGCAAAAGGTGTAGTGATTTCCAGAAGATCAACTGAGCAAACAGCTCTGGGACAGTAATGTGTTAAAACCCACAACTGCTTCCTCATGTGGAATGAATAGGAGACTTGAGCTACTATCTTAGCACAAGCATTTCTAAACCAGGCCAATTCATACGTACATCGATTTGCTTAATTTGAAGTATAACCAAATAAAAGTAAGCTGGCACAAATATGATATAATTAAACTTAACAACAATAATGATGAGCATCCTGAGCATAAGCTGATTTAAAGAACATGTAAGTGGTACATACCTTTTTTTTTAATCACAGAGGAGGTCTTATTTATGGATTTACTGTGACACCCTCCCATTCTGTTGCACACACACACTCACATGCATTGCAACCTCCTCTGCTGCAGTAAGCAGGTACCAATATCATTTTAGAAACTGGAAAAATGAGGTAGAAAATGGATAAACAGCTTCTGAGGGTGTCTTTGGAGGAAGCAAATCTGAAATCCTGTTTACTTACTGGCAACACAAAGAAGTTGACTGTGAATGGTACTCACAGCAAAGAATATTTAATTCCTCATCCAAAGGACATTCTGCTGAGAAATAAGTTGCTGAGTTGCAATTATTCCATCCAGTGGCATCAGTAAAAAGTCTTGATAGAAAAGCATATGGGAAACTGTTGTGGAAAACTTAATCTGCATTAACCACTAAATTACCTCATGTAAACAGATCTGCAGTAACAGCTCTCCACTCCTTCCTAAGAGAAATCTTAAGAGAAATTGCTTCAAATTTTCTCCCCTATGCTTTAAGATTTCTGTGGTTTGTTATTCCAGGTTTACCACAGAAATAATCTGAATCTGAACTATGTAAATTAACTAGACTTGGCTATGTTAATCTAGGATTGAAGTCTACATAAGTAGAAAAGAAGCCATATCAAACTTCTCACTTTTGCAGAGATTGAGAACAGCAGCAACATTCCAGTCCTGAGCATCACCTAACTTCATTTTGCCTACTATATTCATTCCTATGAAATAATTATTTCCATTAACATAGGAAAATATTTAAACAAGTTTGTATCTTTCTAATGTTCCTGAAAAGTATTTTTCTTAGTCTCATGTTTGATATGGAAAAGCATAGATTTATAAAGGCTTTCATGAAGTGTTTATGCGAATCATATGTCTTTCATTGAATTTTGTATTCATTTCTTCTTGTAGCAAAAAAAAAAAAAAGTTGGAAATACAAAAACATGTTTAAAAAACATTCTTTAAATGCCCCAGATGAGATTTCCCTGCTAATTATTATTGGACTTTTCTCCCCAAACAAACTGTGCCAAAATTTTATTTGAAAATATTCTCACTTACCAATTTTTGTTGAAATAAAGTAATTCTGCAGCTCTTTGTTATAGGAAAGAGGCTACATAGAAATGTAACCCTAGACTGGTTTTTGACAGACTAACAGTAACACCAAGTGTGATCTTCCACTCTTCCGCACAAAAAAAGTGTTAAAGCAAAAGCCTAAATATTGTCATTACACTTCAGTGCTAACATTATTAACCTCTCCACAGCCAATATTCAGACTTTCTAAGGATAATGGATTCACTTGAATCTATTCTATATCTTCTAGAACAAGGCTGTTGTTTCTTCAACTGTGCAAGCAGTTGGCAATGATTTTGCACATGCAAGACCTCAACATTTCACTTACAGCCCATCTTGCAAAGTGCTGTGGATTTGAGAAGGATCCTGTGCAGATGCATCTTCCACAAAGCCAACATATCTCATACATAACTAACTTCACCTGCTCTCCCTGAGAACATCAATGGCCCTATTCTGATCCCTCCCACACAGGTGGGAGTATGAAATCTCACAAGGGCATTGCTCAAAAGGCATTCAGATTAATGCATTCAGAATGTATGTCTATGTCCAGAATAAACAAAAAAAATAAGTTCAATACAAACAAAACATAACTTCATGAATTCTAAAGGGAGCAAGTTTCTACATTTGGTTTTTAAGCAAATAATGTAACAGTGCTCTTTGGGAAAAGAGTTATCTTTCAGGCAACATCTCCCCCTATACTGTTGGCTCTCTGATGGAAAATATGCTCATGTTCAGGGAAAAAGAGGCTCTACCTTTACTTGTACTTACGTGCAAGTCTGCGTTCACTGCTTCCAGCTTGCAGTGGGTCTCCAGTCCAGTGGTGTGCGTCTATTTACAGCCCTTTCCACAAACTCTGCCCACAGCTTAAAAACTTCAGGATAAAGTTCAGCCCCAGGAAGCTGAAAACTGTGGAGGGCTTTGTCTGAGCCTCTCAAAATCAATAGCTCAGGGAAAGCACTCACAAGCCAAACCACTGAGATGAGCTTTCAGAGAGAATAAGGTAGTTCATAGAGAGGCATGTCTGTGACTTCCCAGTCACAAACTCTCCTTAGGCCCTGACTTATGGCAAATGACGAGGATACCTTATACTGCACACTTTTGAAGAACAATGTTTCTCCCCTTTTACGGCAGAGAATCCGCTTCCAGAAAACTCAGATGAAGAGAACAACTACTTTTAATGATGCAGCTGCAATTCAACTCTGAAGATATCAATACAATGCCAGCGCTGGCAGCAGCTCACCTGCTCAGGAGCCCTTGCTTTTTTCAGGCTTGCACCACATGCCTCTGGTAAGGCTGAGAGACCTGTTTCAGGGAACGGGACCATTACATTTCCCTTCACAGAGCTGTCCTGGCACTGCATGTTCTGGAAAGCAGTGGGGAGCAGTTTGACCCCAAGCTGAGAAGAAACTGGACCTGCTGCTGCCCCCTTCATATGTCCATATACCATACCAGTATCACTGACCTTACCACTTCCCTCAGATCTCCGGGTTACCGGGCTGCATCTCCTCACAGAGCTAGTCACATCCACATTACTACCTGAAGGGTAGCAGCGCAAATACTGGGAAAGCAATGCCACAGGCCTGCCAGATGTCACTAGAAATGTGATGGAAGGATTTGAAGTGAGGGTGTTAAAACATATCGGGTTCCCATTTGCAAAGTGATTACTCTCAGTTCCGACGCTGCTGTTCCTGGGCAGAGGGGAGCATGTGTGGTGCCAAGGGCTTACCACAAGGACAAGAGGGTGGACGGCCCCAGGGGCTTGTCCATGCAGAGGGCAGCGTGCATGGCCCGCGGTCTCGCCGGGGACTGGGGTCCCGCAGAAGCTGCTCCCGCCACTCCCGCTTCCCCGAGAGGCCAGGACAGAAGGGCACTCTCAGTGCGGTTTGCAGAACACTGATTTTCCTCTTGAAATAGCCAGGAAAGGCTCTGGCAGAGCCCGGACTTGCTTCCCGGCCGACAACCAGGCACGCGCCGCTGCCGGGCATCCCAGCTGCGGGACCGGGAGTGCAAGGCCCCGGCCTGGCCGGTGGGAGGGTGGGAAGGAGCCAGGTAAAGAGGAAAGCGGCGGGGAACAGAAAGCGGCTCCCACCGCCCCGGCAGATCTCGGAAGCTGCAAGCGGACAGCCGAGGGGCTCGAACAACCCCTAAGTCGTAGCTCACACCGGGAGAGCAGAGCAGGCCCGTTTAGCCAAAACCAAACAACCAAAGCACCCTCTTGACCACTTTCCATCTGTACCAAGACAAACAGCGGAGAAGTTAGTGGAGGCAGAGGAAAGCAGAGGCTCCAGGGCGGGTTGCTCTGTGAGAGGCGCTGACCGTCTGCAAGGACTCTCGGCCCGCGGAGCAGCCGCCGGGCCCTGGGGACCCTAACCCGACCCGGGACCCCACTCCAAGCCAGAAAGAGACAAGCCCACGGGCCTTGCTGCCGAGCAGAGAGAGGGATACGCAGTCTCCCGCTTGGCCGGCGGCCCCGGGTCTCAGCGGGCGCTGCAGCTCGGGGCTGTTCCGCAGTAATACAGCGGGGAATAACGCAGACCTCTAAAAGAAACGAAGGAAAATAGAATAAAAAGTTGTCCAGGCTGAAAACACTCGTCAAACATACTGAAAAGACTGAATTATTTATTTTCTCTGGGGACTCCTGTAACCATTCATTTTTAATAGAGTATAATTAAGAGTTCCCCAACGGGGTTTACTTTTGTTAATACTTTCGACGAGCTCGGATTTCTAGGCAAATTCTCCAGAGCATAAACCAACCGAGGCGCACCGTAACCCACTTCCCTCTCCGCAGGCAGAAAGAACCCAGCCGGGAGGAGAGGCAACAAGTGGCCGGCAGCTCGGAAAGCAGCAGCTTCAGTAGCGCAGCGACGCTTTCCCCGGCCAGGATCCCGCTTTCCTTTAGAAGAAAATCAACTCATAGGAGCGATTCCCTGCTCCCCAGCCAAAACACCCCAGGACGCGGCAGCCTCAGCAAAGCGATTGCACGTCCCGGGCCCCTCGGGTGGACCGTGGCTGCTGCGGGGAGCCCCGGAAAGGAGCCGCTGCCTCGCTCCGCTCTCCCCGCCGCCGCGGAGGGACCGGACCGCTCGCACAAACCGCCCGGACACTGCGGACGTGCCTGATATAAAATTTATTGATATCTCTTCGTTTGGAAGAAGGAAGAAAACGAGGGGTAGGGACAGGGAAGGGGCATTTCCGTTACTTGATTTTTCTTGGGGTGGGGGGGGGTCCAGTAGACAAAACTAAAACGTTTCTTCATCCGATATGTCAAAACATGTTTCACAGTAAAATTCACAAACCAATTTACATAAGTATACAGCTTAAAAAAAAAACAAACGACACACAACTTACTATAAATAAAAGAAATGCGTTTGCGACCCGCACAGCTTTCGCCCACCTCCCCTTAAGAAACAAACCCCTAAAGTTAAAAGTATTTTGAAAGCTATAGGTTGTGATAGAAACCAAGCAAGGCTCGGCTCGGTAAGGTGGGAAGAACAAAACACTTAAGAAACCACAATGATAACGTGAACAACCGAGTTTAAAAACAAAAGCCCGCCTTTTTCTTTTGTCATTGCAACGCTAGAAATCAAACTGGAAGATGCAAAAACTTTTAAGCGAATAAAACAGTGCCCAACCTAGCAGAAACTAGGGAAGTTGCCGTGGTTTGAACACTTCACAGCGGCTTCTAGGAGGCAGGAGTTGTGCTCTATTAAAATAACAGCTTGCGCAAATAATTTTCTGTACAAAAAAAAAAAAAAAAAAAAAAAGAACAAAACCAAAAAAGACACAACTAACGGATTTCCTTTTTAAAATTTCTCCAAAGTTAGTATTAAGTCTGCTAAGCCGAGCAACGCTGCCGTAGGTCCCAGTGTAGTCAGGGAGCAATGGTAGGGTTAGGGATTAAGACGGGAGCCTTCCGAAGCAGCCAAGTTTATATGTGAGTTAGTGGTACGGTACCATTCACGCCAGTCCCGGCACTCTGGTAGTGCTGGTGGACGCTGTGTAACCTGCTGCCCTGCAAGGTGGAAGGGTCTGTGGCATCCCCCCCCGGGGGCAGGTACATGCTGATCATATCCCGCAGGTCTCCCAGGCAGGCCCTCTGCGAGTGGGAAGTGATGGCAGGAGGCGGAGAGCTGGGCTCGGATTTCACCACCGAGCCCATGGAGCCAAGGCTCATGGCCGTAGAGGGTTGCTGGCCGTAGGCTGCGGGGGACATGCTGTAGGTGGAGGCGGCGTTCATGTAGGTCTGGGCCGTGGACATCATGGGGCTGTACTGCAGGCCCGTCATGTCGTAGCGGTGCATCTGCTGCAGCTGGGGGCTGTTCATGCCCGGGTGTTGGCTGTAGCCCAGTTGGTCTTGCATCAATGAATAAGCCCCGTTGGTCCAGCCGTTCATGTGGGCATAAGTGTCAATCCTCTGCCCCACCCCGACGGGACTGCTTACCGCGTTGCCCCCCCCCGGGGCCAGCAGATTACCGGGCAGCGAGTATTTGTCCTTCTTTAGCAAAGTCTTGGTCTTCCTTCGGGGCCGGTATTTGTAATCCGGATACTCCTTCATGTGCACGGCCCGCAGCCGCTTGGCCTCGTCGATGAAGGGCCGCTTCTCAGCATCGCTCAGCAGTTTCCAGTCGGCCCCGAGGCGCTTGCTGATCTCCGAGTTGTGCATCTTGGGGTTCTCTTGGGCCATCTTCCGCCGCTGGCCTCTCGACCATACCATGAAAGCGTTCATGGGGCGCTTCACCCGGTCCTGATCCGAGCCAGCTCCCGCTCCGTTGCTGGCCCCGCCGCCTCCTCCGCTTTTACCGTTGCTCCCGGGAGCGGGGTTACCTCCGGCACCACCCGGCGTGGGCTGCGGCGTCTTGATCTCAGTCTCCAGCATGCTGTACATGGCCGGAGCCGGCAAGAGGTGCGCCAGGGCGGCGGGCAGGCGGGCACCAGGTCGGGGAGAAGAAGTTAAAAACAAGCAAACAAACAAACAAAAAAAGGTGAAAGAACCTGCCTGGGCGGCTGCTGGGGGAGGAAGTTTCAATGCTTGGCGGGCGGAGGCGCCGCTCCCAGAGGTGATGCTGCTGGAGAGGATCGGTACGGAGCAACTCCCGCGGGCAGCGCCAGGCGATGCGCGCCCCACTCCCAGGGGTATTTGATTGACGGGCTATAAATGAGCGAGCGACAGCCAATCAGCGAGCGGTTCCCGACAGCCCCGACGCCGGTAACCGACCAGCTGGGGGGCGGGGGGAGCCCAGAAGTTGGTGTTTCGGGGCTGCCGGGGCCGGGCTAGGTCCCTCCTGCCGTGCCCCGGGCCCTGCACCTGTTCCCCGGCTCTGGGCGGACGGCGCAGGATGCGATGGAGCCGGGGCTGCTCGGTGGGGAGAGGCCGATGGGGCTCCGGCAGCTGCCGGCTGCGCCGCGGGGAAAGGAGAGGAGTCGGGGCTGCCCGCCGGGGCGCGGGGAGAAGCAGGGCGGAGCGCTATGCCGCAAGCAGGAGCCGCGCGTTCGCCTGGCACAAAGAGATTCGGGGCTCCCGGAGGGATGCACGCCCTGTGCCAAGCCCGGAGAAGCGGCCTGGAGACGGAGAGAGCCCTCCCGGCATGAACACGCTC